>LPNX010875258.1:991922-1018956 GCA_001517045.1 Pseudotsuga menziesii | reverse complement strand
TGTTGCCTCTTCCTCCTCCACTCTTTCCTCCATGAAAAAGCATGTATGAGCTGCCATTTGACCACTCTTTAGCTTTCCCATGCGCCCTTGCTAATTCGTAGGGTCCTTGATAGATTTGGGATCAGCTTTTTACACCTATGGGTGATTTGCCTATTTTGGGTAAGCCTGCTTTATGCTAGATTTGGATGCTTCCTTATGCATTCAATTTTCTCATGTATTCTATATATTCAGCAGCCTATGTTATTACAGGGTTGACTATTGTACACTCAATTAATATAATTTTGTGTTACAGCTCCATATTCAGTCTCCATTGTTGATAATTTTGCATGATCAATTGTTAATTGTTGTGGGTGAAATTAATATACTGCAGGCCTGAATTTCTACAAATTCAATAAATGGATAGTTATTCTTTAGGATTTTGAATTATATTTACAATCCTCCAAATCCAAGAAATCCTTAGTTTTTGATGAGCTCATTGTAGAATTTCTAGTAGAGAAAGATATAGCCATTGAAGAAGACTCATTCCCAGATGAGCATATATTTTTGATTTCCACCTCTAACCCCTGGTATAGAGATATACTTGTCTATCTCCATACTTTGAAGTACCCTATAGCTTTCTCATGGGAAAAATGGTGTAAACTACGTGTACATGCCAAGAACTACCTCATTATTGGAGATACTTTATATCGTAGTGGGCTAGATTCTATTTTGCATCGATGTCTTATCCACGAAGAATTAGAGACTGTCCTAAATGATGCCCATAGTGGAGCATGTGGGGGAATTTATCTGGGTTAGCAATGGCCTAGAAGATCTTACATGCCGGTTATTTCTGGCCCATGATATTTAAAGATTGTGTGGAAGCTGTGAACTGCTATCATCCTTGTCAGCTTTACACCAGAAAGATGTGGTCGCATCCTGCTCCGTTATTTCCCGTCATCTCAGTGGGCCCCTTTACAAAGTGGGGGACAAATTACGTGATGTGCAACCCAGTCTCGGCTAGGGGGCACAAACATATCATTGTTGCTATAGATTATTTCACGAAGTGGGTAGAGGAAATGCCCACCTATAAAGCTGATGGGGAAAATGCAAGTTTTTTCGTTTTAAACCAAATTATCGCACGATTCGGTATCCCTAAAGAGATTGTCAGTGACCATGGAAGTTACTTCCAAAATAGTAAGATGACTGAATTGACCACTATGCTATGTTTTATACAAGAGCATTCATCTTCATTCTATCCTCAAGCAAACGGTCAAGTCGAGGCTATAAATAAAACTTTGAAGACTATTCTCAAACGTACTATTAATGCAACCCATTCCAATTGGCACATCATGTTGTATCCTACACTTTGGGCATATCGGACCAATGTGAAAACTACTACAGGGTTTTCTCCTTTCCAACTCATTCATGGAGTGGAAGTAGTCACCCCGGTCAAATATGAAATCCCATCTTTAAATATTGATATTCATGTGTTACCTGATACGACTAAGCTGGAAGAACGTTTATTACATTTAGAACATCTAGATGAGCAGTGTAGAGATGCACTGACAACAACTGAGGCTCATAAAAATAGGGTAAAAATCCAATATGATAAATCGGTCAAGCCTCGGATTTTTTTTGAAGGGGAGCTTGTCTTGCTCTGGGATCAGGACAAAGAACACCTAGCGGCAGGAAAATTCAGGTCTATGTGGTTGGGGCCTGTTGCAGCTGCAACTATTTTCCCAAATTTTTAAAATTTTGGACCCTCCTTTTAATTTGATTTTGCCTGGTATTGTTTGGATTGCTAAACTCTATTTTTGTTTTCCCTCTGCTACAAATTTGGATTGTTTAAAGTTAAAGTGAGCTCAGCTATTTTCATGCTTTTCAAAAAATTGCTTTTGTCTGCCAATGCTTTGGACTTTGGAGTTTAAAGTTGATTTGAAAATGATGTCCTTTGATCTGACTGATTTCCTTCATTACTATCAGAAGTCTATTTATGTTTGAATTGAAACTTTAGTTCTCTTTGCTGCCGCTGTTTCGGAGGCAAAACAAACTATTTCTATCGCTGCCCAGCCAAAAGTTTTTTGGAACTTAACTTTTTTTTATTTGGTTTTTCGGAGGTCATTTGAACAGTGAATCGGGGCCATAGTTCTCTACACAGCCAACGTTGCGAAAGCTAATTAATTAATGTCCCGATGGACAATCATGTTTTTCGTCGATGGTTTTTATCTCCTTTGTTTATTTTTTCTTAAACTTTTGACTATCAGCGTTTTATGTTTTATCACAATCGGAGCATTAGTCCTTTGCGTTGTCGTCGTTTCAAATGGTAGATTGTAAGAACTCCGACGGAAGCCCATATCTTTGCTGATTCTGTGAGTTTTGTTTTTAAAATGATTTTGTTTCTTTTTTCTATCAAAACTGTTTTTGACATTTGATCCGAAGACTAGTCCTTTGCTTTGCTGATGCATGATCTTTAGTTGTTCCGATCGCCGATGGTTTCACGATTTGCAGGGTTAGTAGTCAGTTTGGAATCCACCGTTGCGGAGGTCGATCACACTATCTTTCCGATGTTTAGTTGGTTTATCTATCGATGCTTTCCTAGCTAGTTCCCTGTTGCCGACCGTCGATGTTTTGTGTTAACTACGAAACTTTTTTGCCGACGCATTATGGTTAGTCCTTTCGATCGTTGATGCATATGTGTTTAATGGGTAGTGGTTCCAATATCTGATGCTTGTATAACATTTTTTTGTGTTTTATTTCACCGATGTTTTATTTTGTTGCGGAAGCTGTAGTCTTTATGGTTTCCACCGTTGCGGTGGCTTAGTGAACTAACCATTCGACATTTAGTTGTTCCATTCACCGATGAAGAGTTTTTTTCCCAATGCTTAGTATTTTTCCTGCTGGTGAGATTTTTCCCGCCTTTTTGTGTGCTTCTACTCTATTTTTCCATGGCGGTTTCTCCGAGATGAAGAGAGCAGTTTGGGATTTCAGATTGGTGGTTACTTTGTTATGATTCATGCTTTCACCGAAGGATTTTGAATTGGTCCAGATGCGGCCTAGATTGAGATAGGGAGCCTATTTTATTGGGCTTGTGATTTTAGTTTGGACAGTGGTTTTGGCGGATTTCAGACCCAGCTTGTAGGATTTTCTTTGCCTTATATTTTCATGCATTAATATTGTTTATAGTTCATTTTACATAATGCATGTATTAGTGCAGTTTGTGTTACTTTGTTAAACACTAGATGGTCTAAAATCGGTTATGCTCATAACAGTGTGACTACTGCAAGAAAGATATGTCTAAAATTCAAAACAGAAGGGAGGAAGCAAGGAAAGAAGAGGCTAAAGCATAAAGAAGCGAGATAGAAAAAGGAAGGATAAAGTGAAAGTCTGAGATCAACAAGGTCTAAAAGAACCAATGGATTCGATAGCAGCAGAGGCCCAGGCTTGGGAAACGTTTATCACTAATCAAGTTGGTCTCTGGTGATAAAAGTGCTATTAAATTTTAATGAAATGTAACGTATTGTATAAATCATGAGCACCCACTAAAAGACAAAATTGTGGGATTGAACAGTTGGGAGAACCCAAAGGTCACCCGAGGGTCAACCCAAAGGTTTTGATGTTTTTGTATAAATATAGGAGAGTTAGTTGTAGAGACGGACTTTTTCCCAGATAGATTTGTGAGAGTATGTTGTAAGAAGAACTATTTCCTTTTGCAATAAATAATTACAAATTGCATGTTGGAGAAAGCTTGGTGGAATGTTTCAAATGTTGTGCTATGGATTTGTTGAATGCGAACTATTTCATTTTCATATATTGTCCATTAACTGTGAGATCATTCTAACTCTTTGAACCTATGTTCTTGTTATGAATGCGCTCTAGTTTATTCTATGAAATTTCCACTGTGGGTAATGAAGGCTTTTCACAAACAGAAAGCTATCTTGTTGTTCATATATCTATTAATGTTCATGTGTTTTGAAATAAGTAACAGCTATTTATGATTTTTCTCAATGCATGCACAGAAATACATTACTCATTGATAAATTATAATCTTGCTCCCTAGGGATAGGTTAGATAGTTAGTTTTAGTTTCTTGCTGTGTGTGATTTAGATGGGAGAGAGTTAAGACGAGAGGTAAGAACCTACACATCACATTGTGACCGCTCCTCGTATTCTCTATCAATCTAGATTCTTAGATAGGCACTTGGATATCATACTTAAATTCAAAAAAATAAAATATACACGTTAGACCAGGCCGTAACTGATAAAACCTTTTATTTTGTTACTTGACCTACGGTAGCCGCACCGTAAACCGGACGGATTCCCCATACCAAACAGTAACGGGCTAGTTGGGAAGGTTTACTGGGGAGAATCCCTAACTTTTGTTACCTATGATTTTCTAGGCCTCAACAGTTTTTGGTGCTAGAGGGAGGGCAGCTAGTACATAGCTGGCCGAGGAAACCCATTTCCTCGAAATTACTCAACCAGGAACAGTTTTGAGAGCAATTTGTTTCCCGATCCAATTCCTGAAGAGAAAGGTAAAGAGTTTTTGTATCCTATCGATAATGAAGTAGTTGACGATTTGAGAAGGATTACTAGGGCTTATGCAAATAATATCAAAGGATTATTGATTATCCCTGCCTTACCTAGAAGGAAATATCAGAAGAAAGACCATCCTATATTGGAAGACGCTGTGTTGGTTGGAGATCTTGAAGAACTGGTAGAAACAACCTTACAGGAAGTTGTTCAACCTCTAAATCAGTTGGGCCCAGATACACCTTACTGTTCACCTGTTCATACCCCTATTCACTCACCACCTCACTCTCCACCTAGAATCATGGAAAATGTAAACGCAAATCAGCCACCTAACCCACCAAATCCACCACCTTCTTGGAGGGCTATATCACCATTAAACCTAACACCTACTTTTCATGAATTGCCTCAGGCTTTTGAGAAAATGTTGCCTAAGTTTGACCCAAGTGAAAAGATTTTGGTAGATGATCATTTGAAAATCTTTTACTTGGCTATAGAAGGACTACGGGTTGGAGAACATGAAGATGTAGTATGTAGATTGTTTCCACATACCCTGAAAGGAGCAGCAACCTCATGGTATTTGGTTCTGCCTGCAAACTCAATCACAGACTGGGATACATTTGAAAGAATATTTAGAAGTAAATATGCAGTCAAAAAAACTCATGTAGCTCTAATGAAAGGTTTATGCGCTTTAAAGAAAGAAAGAAAGGAAAAAGTGCATAGTTTCACTCAAAGGTTTGCTGCTTATCTTAAAAACATTTTTGCAACTGATAAACCATCTGATAAAGTTCTGAGTGAATACTATACTTCAGCTCTGGGTCCTAACTTGGCTATGTTTTCCAAGTGACAGTCAAACCTACGTTGTCAGAAACTTATGAAGAAGCTGAGAGAGTAGAAGATGAAAAAGAGAGCATAGAAGATTATCCTGAGCAGTCGGGAGAAAAACATTTTGAAGGAATGTTGAAAATGATGCAGAAACTATATAATAGAGTGATAGATTTGGAAAAATAAAATGAGTCTCATAAAGCATACAAGCCTTACTATGAAAGGAGAGAGGACAACAATCAATCTAAACCTCTTCCACACAGTCCTGCATCAATGAATTTAACTAAGGTGGGTATGGATAATTTTTGCACCTTTCATCAACAACCTCATTCTGAAAAAAATTTCCCTCAATGGATCGATTCGATGACATTAGTAATGAATCAACTATTGGACTCTAAACTAACAGAAGCTAATGATGAGGAAGAAAAGGGTAATAAATCCATAGAAAAACAAGAGGATGATGCTCTGTTTTTATGGGATTATGTCTCACTTTTTGATACAGAAGAGGAAGGTTCACTGAAATAGGAAGAAACATCAGAAACAAATGTGATAACGAGAAGTCAAGGTTTGTTAAATAAATACAATTCCATACTCCTAAAAATTAAGAGACTTCAGGAGAATGTAAATAAAATTCAGAAGAACAACACAGATGATAAAATACCTGAATTTACCATTACCAGTCAAGATCCGAAACAAGTCAACATGCTTGATAAGCCTAATGTCAAGGAAAATCTCAAAGCACCTGAGATGGGGTACGATATTGTGGAGGAAATTAAAAGGGCTAAGGAAAATATTTAATTATTTGAAATGTGTAATGTACCTCAACAGAAAGAAAGATTGTTAAAATCACTTGAAGTACCAAACAAAGAGTTTCCCACTAACAGCCAACCTAGAGAAGAAACTGTTGAAGAAAGTGTGGGAGGTAAGGCTAGGTTTAAAACCCCACCATTCCTCTTGAATTTCAAGATTTTAAAACATAAGGTGCATAATTGTTTAGTAGACTTAGGGTCAACAGCCAATGTTATGCCACTTTCAGTCTGCAAAAAGATCAATGGACAACCTAAACTCACTACCTGGCAGGTTACTCATCTAGATAGGACCAATGTGAAAGTAGTTGGGGAAATGGAAGATGTTCTGATTCGCTTATCTGCCAATGAAAATATATGTTAGTACATTGATATTGTGGTAGCATACATACCTGATGTTTATGGACTTGTTTTGAATCGAGACTGGTCAGCAAGGCTAAATGGGTATTTCGCATCAGATTGGTCACATATATGGTTTCCTCATAAGGGAAGTCCAAACCAGATAAAGATATTAATAGAGCCCCACATGAAACACAATGTTACTCAATTGGAAGAAAATAATGAACCAGTGAATTCTGCATTGGGAAGTTATCTAATTGAGCTAGAATCGGGAAACTACCAAGCAAAAGAAGCTAGCAGTACACCAGACACCCAGCCCGATCTCCTTCAATTTTCACGGGCTGATGAGATTGATTGTAAAATAGTAGATGTAGTTTTTGATAATGGGTAGGACTTTTTCAATTTGTAGTCAAGCCTAGCCCCTCAACTTACAAGCTACCAGATTTACAGGGGTGGGAAGAGAACTGACCAGATAGTGGTTAGTTCTCAAACTTTATTTTCTTGGTTTTTATTTCTCGATTATCTTGCACATAAATAAACTGATTTGGTTGTTTATTTTTTATTTATTTTATTTATGTTTGTTTTAGTTAGTTTTTGATTGATTTCAATAAAAGAAGAAAACTTTTGGTTGCATGGAGAGCATCAGAATTCTAGTTAACAAAAAGCCTTGATTATAAGACTGTGTACTATTGATTTATCTGAAAGAATTTCTTCTATTTTAGCAGTTCTCCTAAATGGCTATGAACACATTGAATTCCTGCTTAATCCTTGTAAAATAAATCAATATCAAAAGGTCTGGAATACTATTTTAAGGCTCCATCCATCTCACATTTAAAAAATGTCTTGGGGGTGACAGCAAAAGAACCATGGAAAGGAAGCAGGGTCAACAATATATTATATATAAATGAACCCATGCCAAGAATTAAAATCCAAAAAGAAAATAAGAGTAAAAAAAAAATCTCCTAAGAAAGCAATATGTATCAAAACAAAGTACTGAACCATATGAGTACATGATTGCCAAAGTTCTTCTCTGTCCATGAGTTGAAAAATCAATACATCTCTCACACAAAAGGACACTATGGATAAAGGAGCCTGAATAAAAATTCGGAAAGAAAGGCATGCAAGAGGACTCAAAAAGGACAAAAGGGTCCAAAAGCACAAAAGTGCAGAATGGCATAGGAATGAGGAACACATGAATATTTCTTTTTACCATATGTTACAATCCTGTGGTGTCCAAGCTGGAAGCTACCCAAAGACAGAGGTAAAAATTGAAACTCATATTCCTGGCCTCAAAAGAGTTATCTTGACTTTGAAATATTGGTTTCCATTTTCCTAAATTGGACTATCATCAATGATTAAAAGTACATACATTTTCCATTTGGGAAAACTAGACATCTAGAAGAATTCAACATGTTGGTTTTATTGTCAAACAGTGTGTTACTTAAGAAAGAAATTGTCCAGAGATCTGGGCTCACCAGGTAGTTGCCAATTGTTGCAACTGCAACTATTTTCCTAAATTTTTTAAATTTTGGACCCTCCTTTTAATTTCATTTTTCCTAGGATTGTTTGGATTGTTGAACTCTGTTTTTTTTTCCCTCTGCTACAAATTTGAATTGTTTAAATTTAAAGTGAGGTCAGCTATTTTCATGCTTTTAGAAAAACTACTTTTGTCTACCAATGCTTTGGACTTTGGAGTTTAAAGTTGATTTGAAAATAATGTCCTTTGATCTGAATGATTTCCTTCATTGCTATCGGAAGTCTATTTATGTTTGAATCAAAACTTTAGTTCTCTTTTCCACCACTGTTTCGGAGGCGAAACAAACTATTTCTATCACTGCCCAGCCAAAAGTTTTTTGGAACTTAACATTTTTTTATTTGGTTTTTCAAAGGTCAGTTGAACAGTGAATCGGGGCCGTAGTTCTCTATGCAGCCGCCGTTTTGGAAGCTAATTAATAAATGTCTCAATGGACAGTCATGTTTTTCGCTGATGGTTTTTATCTCCTTTATTTATTTATTTTTAAACTTTTGACTATCGTCATTTTCTGTTTTATCACGATCGGAGCATTATTCCTTTGCATTGTCGCCATTTTGGATGGAATATTTCAAGCACCCCCACAGAAGCCCACATCTTTTCTGATTCCGCGAGTTTTGTTTTTAAAATGATTTGCTTTATTTTCACTATCAGAACTGTGTTTGACATTTGATCGGAAGACTAGTCCTTTGCTTTGTTGATGCATGATGTTTAGTTGTTTCGATCACCGACGGTTTCGTGATTTGCGGGGTCAGTAGTCAGTTTGGCATCCACCGTTGCGGCAGTCAATTGCACTATCTTTCCGATGTTTAGTTGGTTTATCTGTCGATGCTTTCCTAGCTAGTTCCCCATTGCCAACCGTTGATGTTTTATCTTGACTGTGAAACGTTTCTGTCGACGCATTATGATTAGTCCTTTTGATCACCGATGCATATGTGTTTAATGGGTAGTGGTTCCGATCTCCGATGCCTGTACGACATTTTTTTGTGTTTTATTTCACCGACATTTTATTTTGCCGCGGAAGCCGTAGTCTTTATGGTTTCCGTCGTTGCGATGGCTTAGTGAACTAACCACCTAAAATTTAGTTGTTCCATTTGTTGATGAATATTTTTTCACCCGATGCTTAGTTTTCCCACCAGTGAGGGTTTTCCCACCTTTTTTGTGTGCTTCTACTCTATTTTTCCATGGCGGTTTCTCTGAGATGAAGAGGATAGTTTGGGGTTTCAGATTGGAGGTTACTTTGTTATGATTCATGCTTTCATCAAAGGATTTTGAATTGGTCCAGATGTAGCCTGGATTGAGATAGGCAGCCTGTTTTATTGGGCTTGTGATTTTAGTTTGGACAGTGGATTTAGTGGATTTTAGACCCAGCTTGCAGGATTTTCTTTGCCTTATCTTTTCATGCATTAATATTGTTTATAGTTCATTTTACATAATGCATGTATTAGTGTAGTTTGTGTTACTTTGTTAAATTCTAGATGGTCTAAAATCTACTATGTTCATAACAGGGTGACTACTGAATGCAAGATATGTCTAAAACTCAAAACAGAAGGGAGGCAGCAAAGAAAGAATAGGCTGAAGCATAAAGAAGCGAGATAGAAAAAGGAAGGATAAAGTGAAGGTCTGATATCAACAAGGTCTAAAAGGACCAGCGGATTCGATAGCAGCAGAGGCCCAGGATTGGGAAAAGTTTATCATTGATCAAGCTGTTCTCTCGTTATAAAAGTGCTATTAAATTTTAATGAAATGTAACGTATTGTATAAATCATGAGCACCCACTAAAAGAAAAAATTATGGGATTAAATGGTTGGGGGAGCCCAAAGGTCACCCGAGGGGAAACCCAAAGGTTTTGTTGTTTTTGTATAAATATAGGAGAGTTAGTTTTAGAGAGGGACTTTTTCCTAGATAGATTTATGATATTATGTTGTAAGAAGAACTATTTCCTTTTGCAATAAAGAATTACAAGTTGCATGTTGGAGAAAGCTTGGTGGAATGTTTCAAATGTTGTGTTATGGAATATTTGTTGAATGTGAACTATTTCGTTTTCAACTGTTGTCCATTAACTGTGAGATCATTCTAACTCTTTGAACCTATGTTCTTGTTATGAATGCACTCTATTTTATTCTATGAAATTTCCACTGTGGGTAATGAAGGCTTTTCACAAACAATAAGCTATCTTGTTGTTCATATATATCTATTAATGTTCATGTATTTTGAAATAAGTAACAACTATCTGTGATTTTTCTCAATGCATGCATAAAAATACATTACTCATTGATAAATGATAATGTTTCTCCCTAGGGATAGGTTAGATAGTTAGTTTTAGTTTCTTGTTGTGTGTGATTTAGATGCGAGAGAGTTAAGATGAAATGTAAGAACCTCTGCATCACATTGTGACTACTCCTCATATTATCTATCAATATGCATTCTTAGATAGGAACTTGCATATCATACTTAAATTAAAAAAATAAAATATACATGGTGTACCGAGCCATAACTGGTGAAACCTTTTATTTTGTTACTTGACCTACAGTAGTCAGACTATAAACCAGATGGATTCCCCATACCAAATAGTAACTGGCTAGTTGGGAACATTTACTGGGGATAATCCCTAACTGTTGTTACATGCAATTTTCCAGGCCTCAACAGGGCCTTATGTCGTGTCAAAGGTGTTGAAGAAAGGTGCATATGAATTGATAGATTTCAAAGGGAATAATCTGCATGAGCCTAGAAATGGGCTCTACTTGAAAAAGTACTATGCTTAGGCTAAGTGCTTTTTCCTGTATTTTATTGTATGTATTTTTATGTACAATAGTTCATCGGTTTGTATTTTTATACCATCTGTTTTTTACATATGTCTTCCGAGTGGTTCGTAGGTTTCATAGATGGTGCCAGTCACCACACTTCTAACCTGGCTTCAACCGCATGGGTCATTTACTCACCCTCAGGACAACTAGTTGCTTATGGAGGCGCTTGCTTAGGTCCTGCTACCAATAATGTGGCTGAATACAGGGCTATCATTGAGCTTCTATGGGATGATTTGTCATGTGGTATCACTTAGCTGGAAGTCCAACTTGACTCTCAACTAGTGGTTTCCCAGCTCAATTGAGCGTATCAAGTGCGGAACCCTATTTTACTACGTCATTTTATGCAAGTTAGGTTATTGGAAAGAAAATTTGAGTTTATTACATTCAATGATATTCCAAGAAATCAAAATTCATTAACCGATGCATATGCTAATTATATCTTGGATTGGCACTTAACACATTTTGCATAAAAACATAAAACAGACACATTACAAAACACATGTAAATAAAACCAGCAAAATATATAATATATGTGTGTGTGTGTGTGTGTGTGTAAATATCTGTCCATATAGATAGGTTGAGTTTTTGATCCTCGGATCCAGTCATAACTGTATAATATACAAAAAATGGATCAAAGTCCATAAAATTCTCCTAGGTCTAAGCTTGACCACCCTGGTCACTTGGACTACCCTGGTCCCCCTGATCACCCTGCTCTCAGGATTCTTCATCCTCCTCAGCTACAACAACCTCAACGACATCAATATATACAAGTACTGCTCTAGCTACTCGCCTCATAAGGCATATCCAGACAGGTGGTATACTGACCACTAGCTCCTGCATAGCAATAGGGATATGCTCAATGCATAATGTAGGTACTCTTTGGGTAATCCTAGACAGCTTTCCCTCAAGAACCCTAATCAAACCCTAGTCTTCTCCTACCACAGGACGCACATACATGCATCGATGCTCAGCAGGGAAGACTGGTCCAATATCTGCATTTTAGCATTTTAAAAGGATTAAAAACTCTAATACATATGTATATACCTTTATAATTAAAATTCATAAGAATTTTAAAACTTGAAAACAAAAATACCTGACTCTCGCCATGCTCCTCCAGGAGGGAGGAAAAGGTCAGTATCACCTCGAAAATCTAGTCCAGCATATGGAAATTGCTCCAGTGCCGGTACCTATCGCTCCCACCAAAAGTAGAAGTCGTCATCATATACGTTCTGAACTAATCCACCGCCTCCCTGGCGGAGGAATATTTCTCCCGACCTACTCAGTCTAGGCTGATGGGGAGAATGAACTAGTAGTGGTACTACAGGACTCAAACTGGGCACCCTCTCAAAGAAAAAGGCCACCAATATGCTAGAATAACCAAAAAAATTATGCCGACCTCTTTTACAGTCAGAGAGCTCCTTCCTCATTATCGGGATTACTCCCGAACACCAGTCATATAGAGCTCCCTGTAGATAGTCCACTGCAAGTCTCATTTGGTTTTGAGTTGCAAGTTGAAGTGATGATGACCCTGCAACCCTCACTATAGTACTCACCAATACCTATAATGGCAAGCTGTGAATATGAACAATAGGGATGTAGCTACCCCTCTTTTGAGTACCAGTCTCACAGTATATATATATGTAGTTCTGTACACTTAGAAGGTCACTGCCTCTGCCAGAATCTTCCAAGTTAATCGGAGCTCCCCGTCATGATAAACTAGAGATAAAGTAGACATCTTCCTAAGTAACCTCTAGAAAATCACCTTGTAGGTCAAACATACCAAGATCATGATGCCAATAGTTTATCAAAAACTCTTGTAGGCAGACATTTGATCGCATAGGTGAGGTACAAAATAATTTTAATAACCCACTTTGCTGCAAAGCATTTACCGTGGGGGCATCTTGTAGAGCTTCTTGGTCCATGTCTTCATGTTCCCTCTCCCTCCACACAAGCACCATATTTCAATCCGATAACAAGCCATTTATCAACCATTAAATTCATATAAATAAAAAAATTTGGCCCTACATATCTTTTTTCTACCTCGCGTAGTGTACGCAACTGTCCTTTAGAAAAGTTGTTTATTGTACGCGACTTGCCTTCGGGCAACCCGCATACAGAACACGTGTACATGACTATTGATATGCCATACCTATGTACACAACTTTCTTGCTTTGAGGACATTGAAAAACATGAAAATTTAGCCAAAAAATAAATTTTGCTTAGATCAAATGAAAGAGCATGGAGTGTAGTTTTACCTAGCACTTGCAGTTTCAAGAATTTTCCACCAAGTTATCCACAATGAACAATCAAAGGTTGAGGTAAAACCTGTCTATTTTGGGTAAAAAATCAAATGGTGAGTTTTTATTTCTATTTTGAACTATTTATAGAAATATTTTTTTTAAAGTGGGTTTTTTCCTATATTTCATACTTTTTATATAAAAATCAAACTAATACCATATCTTTTTTCTTTAATGTGACAGGTATATGGTCGTTTAAAGTTGTTTTTTCACTCATATAGGATGGTTTTTGGTCATTCACATGCATTTTGCATTCATACCTAATCCATCTTAATCCTATCATTACCACTTTCACCACTGAATATGGTAGTTTTAACCATTAGTACCTCATTTATGCCATTGTTCTTCCGTGGATAGCATTTTCCTCATATGCGTATCCTCGTTTAGAACCCACTTATTATTTTTCGATACTTGTGTTGCAGTTGTCATAGGTTCAGGGGAGTCTTCTTAGCTATTTTTCATGCCAAATTGAGCCTCATTTTGGTCTCTTTTTACAATCTATCCCTTTATAATACTCCCCACCCTTATGGAGTTTCTTTAGGCCCAGGTATAACTCCTCAAAATAGACTTGACTGTCGAGTAAACTTGTCCATTAAATCTCATTAAGAATACGTGAATGGGAATCCACATTGGTGGTAGGTTATCTCTTTCTTGGACCATGTGGAATAATACGAGAAAGGATCACTCTCTTTTCTGTGGAATTGAGAAGAGTATTCTTAGGTATAGGTTTATCACTTTTCCGGACCTGAATGACTAAATTTATGAGAAAGGAACACCCGGTATGAGCTCGGTTTTCTTTTTCTCGTGCTCTGTACCTAAACATGAAAAATATTTCGAGTGTACTTCATGTCTTTGTCATGCTCGTTAAACACCAAGAACAAAACATCAAGTTTATTGTTGTAAGCCCCATTTCTTGTACTCAAATGGATCTTTCTGAGTGATCTTGCTTTCCTTCACATTCATAAAACTCAAGCTATATGTTGCTCTCAAAGGAGTGTTGGGTAGGTGGTAATTTAACCTTTTTTAGACCTCCCTGACTAAGTACGAAAAAGGTTCACCTTTTCTTCTACAGAAGTTAAGAGATTTCTTCTATGGTATGTTTTATATTTTTTCAGCCTCAGGAGAGTAAATTGGACTAAAAAGGACCCCCTGGAGTCTTATTTGGAGTTTTCAGACTCTCTAAACATGAAAACACCAAGTGAGCATGTATTAGTTCGAGCTCATAAAATCCACGGATCAATGACATTATCAAGCATTATTCCCTCTTCTCTTCAAGCTTGTCAAAAAATGAAGAGAGACTTGAGTTGAATTTCCTGGACTCATTAAAATTTAACAGGAAAGATAAGGAAGAATTTTTCTTTTGGTTCCCAGTCGGTGGCAACATGTCTTCCTTGAACATAGCACTCTTTTTTTTTTTGATACTCATGTTTCAGTGTTCATTTTCAGTTCATCTATTACTTCGAGTTTCTTACTCCTCCTCTTGTCAATTATACCTGGGGAATTTGATAATGTCTCCTACATGACAGATAAGTCTAGTTGTACTATCTACAAAGTTAAAAGCTTCCTTGGGTCATCTTTGTGTCATGCTCAATGTTCAAGGATTTAGCCCTGCATCTTATCTATATCCTAATTCCACATTGTCCTATCTATTATTACTTGTGTATCCCTTCCTTTACCCAGTTCCTAGTCACTCTTGTGATCCGTTGGAGGATCTATTTCCTTCCTCATCACAATATGGCTTCCCATCAGCACTTCCTGACGACGAAGACCTAGAGTTTTTGACGATCGTACCTTAGGATTCAATTTCATTATTGGTGAATTCATTTTCTTCAGTTGTTGATTATCACCTATTGGTTGACAATCTATTGAATCCTATCCATGTTTGACTTCAATACCATTTTTTCACATGGCCTGGATTGTACTAGTTATTTTGGTTTTTGACGAAGACCTTAGGTTCATGTCTATGGCCTAAGTTGCACAAGATTATGCTGTGATCACTTACACAGCTTCCAAATATTTGAAGACTCACCATTATTGTATATTGTGGCTTCAATCCACCTTTGTAATATATGTGGTCTTGAACCCGTATCATATGATGTACTCAAATATTGTAAAGGAGCTAGTGTTCCTGTATATTGAACATGGCATCCTCAGATATGACTTTGTATATGACATTACTATGTATTTGTTTCAGGTACTTCCTCTACTCCATTGAACTTCTGAGTTCTCCAACATAATGATTATAATGTATTTCAGCCATCGTTTCCCTTTGACCTCACACATTAGGGGGCATCTGTTATCAACCCAAATGTCACTTCTTCATCTGAGTGCCGACATTCCTTATGTTGGTACACAAAAGGACATATTATGATTGAATTTTGCCAAAACACTATAGATGGGCATGACTTGGGATGCATTTACCTTTAAACCAGCTTGCTACATAATTTTTCTAAGTGTTGAGTTGCATACGTGACTATCTCCATTGCAACCCACGTACTGTATGCGACTATCTCCATTGCAACTCGCGTACTGTACGCGACTATCTGCATTGTAACCCATGTACATCAACGTACCCGGGTTTCCTTTAAGCAACTCCCATGTCATATGCAGATTTCCTATATTAATATTCACGTACACCTCAGTTCGACCTTAAAAAAATAAAACACGATTAATGGATATTAGTTGGGCCCTAATCATTAACTATCACAACTATTTCAACCACCCCAACCTTCAAAATCACTCTATTTCCTAAAGTATAAATAGAGGCCTTGGGGAGGGCATTAATCAATCAATATTGGAGAGCAAAGTTATGCTGGTGGTATATCTTCAGAAGTCTTGGAGCAGCAGAACTCAGAGTCCTTTGGTTGCAGAGGAGCCCTTGTCTCAAAAGCTGGGTTGTATTCTTATCTCATTCACTGATTGCTAATAAAGAGAATTCTTCTTCCAACATTATGTTGAGTCTCTTTCATGTATCATGGTTAATGAATATATTTGATTATGTATTTGACATATCGTTTATCTAACTTCTTATATATACATGCATGAGATAGTACTTGGAGAATTTTCTCTTTACAGGTGAAAGAGGTGCATCCCTGGAAGCTTTGGAGAGAAGAGGAGTGGGAGAATATCAAGCTTGGATAAATCGCCGGTAATCGGGTAAGTCAAGAATTTCTTCCCATTCCCTTTCTATTCTCTGGTAAAGATGATTGTCTACAAAGTTAGTAGTAAGTTGGTAACCCCAAACACTAGGTTACAAGGGTGCTTAATCCTGAACAACACATAGGTATATCCTAGGACCATACATGACATTGCCACTGTAATCACCTGCATCTCCTACTGTCATCACATCATATCCAAATCATCTTGTCATTGCACATGGAGGGAAACCCAAATGCATACCTCATGTCCAACAGACTACCTGCATTCTACCAGCATGGGAGCATTCCAGGATGCATTACATCCCAATGAATACCTACATCTTCCATCATGTGAGAATATCCTAGGAGCACACCAAGTGCATTACGTCTCTTCGTGGTCATCCCATGTTCTACAGCATAAGAGCACACCAAGACACATTACATATCAAGGACTACCTACGTCTACCACTATGCAAGAATATACTAATTACACACCAAATTTCTTGTGACCAATGGAATTCTCATCATATCTAGCATGGGAACATGACAAGACATATTATGTCCCAAGCACTACCTACTTTTACCACCCTGTGAGACCCGTCTCCAACATATGATCATGCTAGGAGCACACCAAGTGCATTATGTCCCAAGGACCACCTACGAATACCACCATGCAAGACCTCTCTCTAGTGAATCTACGTCTTCTGGTATTTTGTCATCTCCAACATGGGAGGATGCTAGGAGCACACCAAGTGAATCATGTCTCAAGGACCACCTATGTCTATGACCATGTGAGAACTCGTCACTCCCTTTTTCTTGGGACCTCGATCTAGATGACACCAAGTCTCTCTGAAGTATTTGAATTTCAATTTGGATAACAACATGGTCAATACATCCATTATCTTCTCCTCTCTACACCATATCCTGGATATAGTGATACTTGATCTCAATATGCTTCGACTTGTCATGGAACATCAATTTCTCTCATGACTTCATGCAACTCTTGTTGTCACAAAAGATACAAGTCACCTCTAACTCGAGATCAAACAAATAAGGCAGTAGCTTCCACATCCATACTACCTCACAACTAGCCAAAAAATATGCAACATACTCTGCTTTGGTTGTACTCAGCACCACATAAGAATGCTTCCCACTAAAAAAGGAGATCATACAGAATCCCAAATTGAAGCAACATCCTAAAGTGCTCTTCCTATGAGTGGAGATTCCTACCTAGTTTGAATCAACATAATCATGCATGTTAATATTCTTATTCACTTCATACTTGAGCCCATGGTATACTGTACCCTTCAAGTACCTCAATACATGCTTTGCAGCAATCAGGTGAACATGTCTTGGATTCATCAGGAACTGGATCAACGTGGTCACAACAAAGAATATGTTGTTAATGTATTTATAACTTTGGAATGTATTCACTTGTATATCTTATATTATACCATGATGTTCCTATCAAGAGAGTCATTAATATAATAAAGTCATGTAAATTCAATGAGGTTAACCCTCCATTGTAAGTTGGGGAAATAGTCCCCACAATTGAGTTGAGGTTAACCCTCCTTGTTGATTAGGGGGGTAAAGTCCCCACAGTTGTGGGGCACTAGGGTTATTAGACTCTCCTAGAGAAGTCAACCCTGGTAAGTAATTTTCAAGTGAGGCTGACTTGTTGTAGTGGAAATCAAGTGAACAAAAGAATATAAATAGAAGTGAGGCTCTCCTCATTTCTACACACACATACACTCACTCAACTGGGGCGCATGAGTGAGAGAGGAAGTGCTGGAACACGTGAGAGAGATCAGTTGTCGGAGATCATCTTTATGTTTTCGGGTTTTACTTTTGCTACTAGTACTCATTGTATCTCTGAGGAAGTTGCAGGTTTTTCTCCTTTATGGTTTCCCCAAGGAAAATTATTTGTGTCTCTTGTGATTATTGATGTGCATGTTATTCTCTCAGATAAGATCCTAAGATCATATTGCTTAAATGATAAAAATATGACATGGTATCAGAGCTAACCTAAGAAGAAGACACTGTGCAGCTACAGAAGCTAGGGATTCTTATTTTGGGGGTCTCTCTCCACAATCCATCAACAAAATAAGGCTAGTCTAACTCTCCATTGAAGGGTGCATATTTCTGTCGAAGAAAAATTTGATTCTGGGCATTTTTCAGTTTTTGCTGCGGTAAATTATGGATTTTTACAGAAGAGGAATTTTTGAGTGAGCCTAGTATAGGATTTCTCTCCTCATCAAAATCAAAGTTTAGAGACCAAGGTCAAATTTTTTGGTTGAGTAAAAATCTGGGAAAGTCAAACCCTAATTTGACCTCCTGAAAACCCTAAAATACTAAAAATGGTAGTTTTGGTACATTTGCTATATCTCCATATTGGAGAAGAATCAGGAGCCAAAATTTTCACAGGCAGAAGAAAAATGCCCGATGTACCCTATGTAAAACTTTCAGCCTCAGATTCGTTATATTCTAGGACATATGATTCCTCCAAATCAGGGTTCCAACCTCTCCCAGGATTCATCCCTAAACAGGACACCTAGGGAGAATTGTTATATCTTGGGCTACAAAGGTCTAAATGAAATTTAGTAAGATGTTACAATAGGGAACGGACTGTTATTTATTTGGTAAAATTTTCATACCCTGATGATGAAACAGTGACATGTGTCAGTCTATACAAGTTTGATATGCTGACCAGTCTTGAAAGAAGTCACCTTTGGGAAACTCTCATAAGTCCCAACTGGTGAAATAATTCTTGCTCAAAAATATGGTATTGGAAATGGGATAGATGAGTCTACCTCAAAATGATATTTTAGACAGAGAGGAGCAGCACTTTCGAAGATACCATAGAAACAGTATCAGGCATTTCTGCAGAAGAAATTGGAAAACTAGGGCTTCCCATTCTGGGAGTTTCCCTCCACTATTTTCAGAAAAGGAGTAGATTGGATAGATCGCCTTGAATAGGTCTATATTTCTATCAAATTATAAGTTTGAAATTCCAAGTTTTGAAAATTAGGGTTTCTCTAACAAACCCTAGATCAGTCAGCTCTAGAACTAGGACAAATACCTCAAATCGGTAAGATATAATATTTTGCTATTCACAGTTGAGGTTCTCATTTCAAAATGACTAATCACACTAGCTTGATGAAAATATTGGTGGAGCTGACAAATTCCAAGCATGGAAGTATAGGATCTCACTGGTTCTTGAAGAAAATGAATTAGACACCTACATAAGTGGAGAGGTTTTGGTTCCAGACAGAGATGAGGCTAAAGCCTTACACAAGAATAACTTGGTCAAGTCCAATATGATCAACTTATACCACAAGTGTATTCCCTAAAGACACCTAAAGAGATGTTTCATTCCTTGACCAAGCTATTTTGAAGGGAAGAATATAAATCATAAGAAGTATAGGAACTCCATGATCCTTGAAGAAATTGACTTGGATCAGTATTTCAGTAAGAAAGGTCTAGGAGACAAAGGGAGATGAGGCTAAGGTTAGAGACAAGAGAATCATTGCATATTCTATTAAAGATCATCTCATCCCTCATGTATCATCCCTGAAGACACCAAAAGGAAGTGTTCGATGCTATGACGAAGTAGTCGAAGAAGAATAACATACTATTATAACCACCTTGAATGACCTCCCAGGATCATGGGATTCATTCATTTGAGGAATGTATGCCAGAAGGAAGTGATTACCTTTAGCAGACTCTGGGAATAATGAATAGAATAAGAATCTCAACTCATAATAAGATAACAGAAGATGGGAGCAACTGAATATCAAGCGCTCACGATTCAAAGAATATCCCTCACGCGATGAGGAATATGAAGAACTCAATTCTTGAAGAACCTCTTATCCATCTTAGCATTTGGATAAGAAATGGTGTTGTTTGGATAAGAAATGGTGTTGTTATGAATGGAGAAGATGATGAAAATGAAAGAAGGAGTCTACCCATGAAAAAAATAAAGATAAGTATTCAATTGTCATTTCATGATATTTTTTTTGTTATGCATTTGTTTATATTTAGTTGATGTGTTATGCATGATAGAATGATTTCATTAATTACAATATACTACTAATATGCATGTGATGGGTAAGTAGCTCATGGTGCTATACAACTCTCCATTGCTTCTTATCTAGAATGAAACATCTTTGCTAACATATTGGATTAGTGCACAATCTCAATGATGTCATGGTAGAGATGGAAAGCATTGAGGAAGTTTCCATGAGATATGGATGAATGTTGTATTGGATAAAATAGTTACATGATTATATATTTATGCATAAGAATTTGTCATTATGAATATTCTTTATGAAATATTTCTAAGCATACAACTAATGCATTTGGCTTGTAGGAAAGATTGCATACAATAGCCTACAAGAAAAGAGGGATGGGGCTTGTTCTAAAGAACAAGTGACGACAGTTCAAGAAATAATCCAAAATGAAGAATAGTATGATGAGACTTCAAGAGGCCTTAGACACTCTCTAGTTATGTGACACTATTGAGTGACATCATTGATGCAGATTTTTCTAGCTATGAGGAAGTAGCCAAGAATAAAGGCAAGGGGAGTACCAATTCAAGAAGAATGATGTCTAGGATGGGATATCGAGACCTGAAGAGAATTCTGTAGTGCCTTACATATGGATATGCAAGATCCAACATGTAGTAGATGGAAAAATTGTGGGATACAAGGTAAGATTCATAGCACGAGGCTTCTCACAGAAAGAAGGCATAGACTACAAAGAGACATTTGTAGCCACTAGGAGCTAAGACACATGACAGGAAGATTCATGTGTGTAAATTAAAGAAGGCCTTGTACGAACTTAGAAGGCACCCATGAGATAACACATACATGAGGATATTGAAGATCACCTAGAGTGATGAAGATCTTAACCTTTGCTACAAGGTTGAATATGAAATCATATAGAGGATGACAAGCTCATAGATGGGTGCAAGAAGAACTTTTGAAAAGGTTCAAGATAGAGGATCTTGATATCTAGTGACCCTATATGGATACATAGAATATTAGTAGCAGAGGAAGCTACTTGTCCCTCCAGTACAGAATGTTTCAAGGCATAGAGTATGAAAGGCAGAGGGAGAATGATGCTCTACTTCAAAGGGAGTGACTGCAGAATATTCTGAGGTTCGACATGGTATTACAGGATGGATAGCTTACTGATGGATCTAGGATTTACTGAGAGTAAAGATGATTCCAACCTTTAATTCAAGGTTGAAGTCGAAAGACCAGTGATGCTCCTGTTATATGTCAATGACTTGTTCCTGACAGAAAATAGGAACTCGTTAAAGTTCCAAGAAGGAGACTTGTTGCCGAGTTCGAGATGAAGGACTTTGATATGTTGCACTACCTTCTAGGCATGGAGGTGTGGCAAAATATGGATGGAATCTCCCTGGTACAAGGGAAGTATGTAGTGGAGATCCTGAAGAGGTTCAAGTCCATGACCACACCTATGGCATCAAACCTAAATCTATTTGTTGATGCTTCATCAAAGATGGTTGATGCTATGATGTATCGTCAGATGATTGGGTCATTGATGTACCTGATGAATACGAGACCAAATATTTTATTTGTTGTGAATACATTGAGCCAATTCCTATTAGATCTGAGACATGTTCACCTGATTGTTGCAAAGCATATTCAGAGGTACCTGTTGGGTATAGTTGACTATGGGATCAAGTATGAAGCGAATTAGAAAATTAACCTGGAAGGTTATGTGGATTCGGATTGGGCAAGCAGTTCCATTGATAGGAAGAGCACTTCAGTGTATTACTTCAATATGAGATCGGGTGTGATCTCTTGGTTTATTAGGAAGAATTCATGCATGAAATGAGAACAGTCGAAGAAAAATATGTTGCGACTTGCTCAGCTATTTGGGAGAGAGGAGTAGTGAAGCTCCAGTATGTGATCCAGATCGAGATCTCTTGAAAGAGGGAGTTCTAGAATAACCCGTAAGACAGGTTGTCTGAGCATAAAATATTGGCGAAGCTCGTAGGTAGCTCAGACATAAATGGTCTTGTAGGTTGTCCTCAGATGTAATCAGTCTTGGCGAAGCTCATACATTATCCTTGGACATAATCAACCATGACGTGATTCTATGCTAGAAATGTCTAGAGTGAAGTTTGAGTACTTCAGAGAGAAGCTTGGTGTTCTCCAAATTGAGGTTCCCTTCCAAGGGGAAGTGATGAGTCCAAGATCCTTTTTGACATGGTGGTAGGATTGGTTCCTCTCATGGTCAGATGTAAGTGTTGGACCTTTCTGACATGGTGGCAGGATTGGTTCCTCCCATGGTTAGATGTAAGTGATGTGTCTTTCTGACATGGTGGTAGGA
Organism: Pseudotsuga menziesii; assembly: GCA_001517045.1. NCBI lineage: Eukaryota > Viridiplantae > Streptophyta > Pinopsida > Pinales > Pinaceae > Pseudotsuga > Pseudotsuga menziesii. Next base: position 996,346 of record LPNX010875258.1, on the reverse strand, counting down.
TTGGTTCCTCCCATGCTTAGATATAAGTGTTGTTCCTTTCTGACATGGTGGTAGGATTGGTTCTTCCCACGGTCAAATGTAAGTTTTGGGCCTTTTCGACATGGTGGTAGGATGGGCCTCCCATGGTCGGATATAAGTGTTGAGTACTACATCCAGTATGAAAAAGGACTGGCTCTGTAGTGAAAATATTTGTAGAGGCAAGGTGTTGCATCCAATATGAAAAAGGACTGGCTTTGAAGGGAAATCCTTGTAGAGTCAAGGTGCTACATCCAGTATGAAAAAGGACTGGCTCTGTAGGGGAAATCCTGGCAAGAGGCAAGGTGCTGCATCCAGTATGAAAAAGGGCTGGCTCTGTAGGGGAAATCCTTACAAGAGGAAAGGTGCTACATCCAGTATGAAAAAGGACTGGCTCTGTATAGAAAATCCCTGCAAGAGTTGCATCCAGTATGAAAAATGACTGGCTCTGTAGGGGAAATCCTTGTAAGAGGCAAGGTACTCCATCCAGTATGCAAAAGGACTGGTTCTGTAGGGGAAGTCCTTGCAAATCCAAGGCAGGACATCCAGCATGAAAAAGGGTTGGCTCTGTTGATGAATACCTACATGGAGACTAGGCCTACAACCATCATGAAAAATGGATGGCTATGTAGAACTTCCTGTGACAGAATAATTGAGAGATAACACCATTTGATCAAGATAGTGGAAGCAGTGATTATGATGATGATCTAGTGATGATCCAGCTTTGATGATGATCCAACTTTGATGATGATCTAGTGATGATCCAGCTTTGATGATGATCCAACTTTGATGATGATTTAGTGATGATGATCTAGTGATGATGATCTAGCTTTGGTGATGACCCATCTTTAATGAATGATCCAGTGACGAAGACTTGTGCTAATGAATTATGTCTATAGAATACCTTCCTAGTTAAGAGGGAGTGTTAATGTATCTGTAACTTCAGAATGTATTCGCTTGTATATCTTATATTATACCCTGATGTTCCTATTGGGAGAGTCATTAATATAATAAAGTCATGTAAATTCAATGAGGTTAACCCTTCATTGTAAGTCGGGGAAATAGTCCCCACAGTTGAGTTGAGGTTAACCCTCCTTGTTGATCAGGGGGGTAAAGTCCCCATAGTTGTGGGGCACTAGGGTTATTAGACTCTCTTATATAAGTCAGCCCTGGTAAGTAATTGTCAAGTGAGGCCGACTTGTTGGAGTGGAAATCAAGTGAATGGAAGAATATAAATAGAAGTGAGGCTCTCCTCATTTCTACACACACATACACTCACTCAACTAGGGCGCATAAGTGAGAGAGGAAGTGCTGGCACAAGTGAGAGAGATTAGTTGTCGAAGATCATATTTATGTTTTTGGGTTTTAATTTTGCTACTGGTGCTCATTCTATCTCTAAGGATGTTGCGGGGTTTTCTCCTTTATGGTTTCCGTGAGGAAAATTCTTTGTGTCTCTTATCTCTTGTGATTATTGATGTCCATGTTATTCTCTCAGATAAGATCCTAAGACCATATTGCTTAAATGATAAAAATATAACATATGTATGGTCTCATTTTTCATGAGGTACGTTAATGAACCTGTTGGAGCAGAGTCCCGCAGCTACAGGAAAAGTTGCCATTTTGGCGGATAGATAGCTTTGGTGAAGATGAAGAGATAAGGTGAAGCTACGACACCGTAGAATGTTTCTAGCTACAGAGCAGAGCTGGAAACCATGACTGTTTGAATAGAGAAGTCAAAGGAGATGACAGTACCTGAGCAACAAGAATGCATGACACATTGAAAGACTCATTCGAGGCAATGAAGACATCGCAGGAAAAGATACAGAGCGCGGTAGAAAAGAATCTTCTGGACTTAAAGATAATCACTGAGAAGAATTCCATGATACAGGTTCCACCAATAAAGGAGACCGTCGGAGAAAGTTCAACACAGTCGATTTCTCACGAGGAAATCTTCCCTGCGGACCGCCTCAATACAGTCTTGATACCACTAGGGAGCATCTGATTCCCTACATCAATGAAGGATTTACCAATACAACTTAGGAAACCTGTCGAGGTTAACCTCGTAGAGTTCCACATTGATCAGTTACAGATGATCCAGCAGTAGCTAAGCATAGAGCTCAGAGGTAGAGAGCTCGCGACTTATAAAGAGAACACACAGCTGAAGCAACAGAATACAGCACTCGCCACCAGCTATCAGAAAAAGGAAGACGAATTAAGAACATATGAAGAAAGAGAATAGAATCTCTCTCAAGTCTTACAGAGCATCGCATTGGAGTTACCCTAATGTAATATTGAGTTTTCTTTTCCTATCCCGCAGAAGGTAAGACGAGTTGCAGACAGAGGAAAGGCTCTAGAGGAAACAGTAGTCAGGATGAAAGAAACAGTGGCCAAGATGGAGGAAGACCACAAAGCACAGATTGTTGAGCTTGAGGTTAGACCACCGGGCACCCCCCAGGCAAATAAAGAAGCCAGAGTAGAGGCCTTCCGACTCGCTTCCGCGTAGATAAAATCTCGCATAGACGATGCATTGTCGGTGCTAACTGATGTGACGAACACATGGTTGGAGCTAGATGAGCCTCCCGAGAAAGTAGAAATCTAGCAAAGTATTAAGCAGATAGAGAATACCACAACAGCAATGAAGGAAGAAATCAAGAGCTTAGCAGCTCTTCAGAGGATGAGAAAGACGATGGAGATGAACCGCTTGCAGCAAGAAGCGTAGTGGTTGAGAGCAAAGGAGATACACATCAACGACCTGCTTCAACCCTATCGGGAACAAATTACAGAGCTAGTCGATGCGGTTGAGTAGAAAGTTAGGGAGTTCACTGCCACCAGAAATGAAATTGATGCAGCAGAAGACTCAAGTATTAGTCAAGCTATGCTTGACTCGGCACAAGAGCATGTCGAAGCTATGGAGAACGAAGTCGCAAGACTTCGGGGAAAGCTTCAACGCACTTCACAGGAATCCAAGGTGAAGCTACAGCAGGAGAATCCTATAGGTAGTGGCTCGGGGACGAGCCACAAGTAAGTGTTAGGGGACTGTTGGATCAAAGTCCCGCACCTACAGGAAAAGCTACCATTTTGGTGGATAGACAGCTTTGGTGAAGATGAAGAGATAAGGTGAAGCTACGACGCCATAGCATGTTTCTAGCTGCAGAGCAGAGCCAGAAACCATGACTGTTTGAATAGAGAAGTCAAAGGAGATGACAGTACTTGAGCGGCCAAGAAGAGAGAGCTCAACCACTGCATTGAAGGTAGTGGTGAAGACAGGAGGGCTCTGTTGGGGCGCATACCCCATAGGGGGTAACTCCGCGGTTAATTTATAAGCGGAGCTTTGGGTCAAAATAGTCTTAGGGGTGTCAGGGTAAGTCGAAACCCTCTCTTTTTGTAATAAGCCCATGGTTTAAATCCAGGGTTTAGGGTTTTGTGGGTGCCCATGGTTTAAGACCATGGTTTTTGTAAAGCTGCGCGGTATAAATAAGCGCTTATGGAAAATGTATAGGTTAGGCTTTTTGATGTAAGAAAGATAAGGTGAAGTAAGGTTGGTTTTTGGCAAGGAAAGGACAAGTCCCAGCTGTGTGCGTGGACGACCTCTGCAGCTGTGTGCACAGAGGGTTTTTGTAAGAAAGTAAGAAAGGTCTACAGCTGTGTGCGCAGAAGCCTGCTACTGTGTGCGCGGCTGTCAAAAGCTGAAGGAATCTGCAGCTGAGTGCGCAGATAAACTGTGGTTTTGAGGAAAGAGGAATAAAACGCAGTTTGTGGACGTAGCCCCTACACTGGGGGTGAACCACATTATATTTGGTGTTGTGGTTTTGTTGTGTTATTCCTGTTTCTGTCATTTTCATGCATTAAACTGAATATATCTGATAATATAAGATCTCTGTTAATACTAAGCTTCGCTGTGAATTCCCGGTAGTGGGTTATGTAAGTTTGGATTGTTTATTATGCTGTGAAGTTATATGTGAATGAATGATAAGTTAACAAGAAGTTGATTAATAATTGTTTAGAAAGGGTAAGGTACAGTAATACCCCTCTCTGCATGCAGAAACCTGATTCTGCGGCCCCCCATTGCTGTTTCGGGTGAGACTGCAACCTGCGCGCAGGTTGTTGCCGAAAGGGCCAACACAGTGGGTCTTTTGTTGGTGCGACGTATAAAGCGTTAACCCGGGTCTGCCCATGTGCCCAACAAATTGGTTCCGTTGCCGGTTGAACTCAGTAACTGCTCGCGAGGGGTTTACTTTGTACCACAAGGGCTATGTTCTGGAGGCCCTCGGTGCAGGACGTCAGTGATTGGTTCCCTGCGACCTGTCTGCAATTTGCGCAGCAAGAAAATACGAATCCGCGTCGAAGCGCAAGTGACTTTTTACAACGGTATGTTTTTTGTGATACTTATGAAATTTTCTTTGGTCGTA
>LPNX010875258.1:978527-988894 GCA_001517045.1 Pseudotsuga menziesii | reverse complement strand
ACGTGAGCTTGACGCCTTGGTCCGAGAATTCGAGCGAGAGGGTCTGATCACCTGCTCTGTTCGGCTGCCTGCCATAGCTCACTGTGAAGCCACTCCCCCAGCCCCACCATGGCCAATGCAGACACGGTCTGCCAGGAAAAATTCTAGAATTGAAATTCACACCAAACGCAACCAAGACCGACCGCAGCAAACAGGGCAAACACCAGCAGCTCCTCCCATGGAGCCCTCTGGTTCCACCCAGGCCACGGCCAGGGGAAGTGAGAATATTCTACCGCCACGACCACCATACTTACCACCTGTTCGCCCAGGCACCACGCTACCCCAGCGGACGAAGCAGTTTACATTAGCCACACCTTCATTACCATCAGGAGTACAGCTGATTGGCAGTATGACAGGGAAGATTGATCGGCTTAAGTATAGCGATCATGACACCAATGACTATAGCAAGTTCCCACAGTTTGACCCAGCCGAATACTTGCACCGTGTCAGGTACCCCGACCATGAGGTCACGCTACTGGAAGTGCAACCATGGGCTGCAGGTTTGGACAGAGCTGGCCTACTCAAGCTATTCAACATTCCCCATTTCGAACGTGGTATACATGTGACTGTAGTGGCCAAGCAGTTACTAGCTTTGGTACATGACGGCTATCTATGGATAGGAGACCAACAAGTTCCTATCGACGCCGCCCTTATCCATAGGATCACATGATTACCTATGGCGGGACCAGATCCGGGAACCGAGTTTCCGTCCAAACATGAAGACACAAAGCTCGCGCAAACCATGAAGGAGCGGTTTGGCCTGACAAAAGGGAAACGAGGGTATCATACTTCCGCAATTCAGGCACAACCCATTAGGTTTGCAGCTGAACTCTTAGCCTGCAAACTTATCCGGAAATGCAGGCCAACTGAAGTTCCTGCCCCGGTCATCAGGATTGCTATGAACTGCGCCGAGGGGTATACTTATAACTGGGCTGCCTATCTGGCGAAGGAATTTTTGGAGGATGCTCGCGATGCGCAAGAAAAAGGTAGACCTTTTCATTATTCATGGCTTATAATCCTTATTGCGTTAGTTGGATGGAAGGAACCCACTGAAGCTCAGTTTGTCGAAGTAAACCCTGGCACACCGGGGGCAACAAGGTACGCCTCCCTTTGGGTATCCGCAGACAAGGAAACTCAACAGATGATGAACACTGTGTTCGTATTTTATGCTATGAGCCTTCACTATGAGATATTGCGAACACCTCACCTTACCAATGAGGTGTTCTCTCAGTACGAGGGGATTGCGCACTTTAGCGCCGACATGCATCATGTTTTCCTTCAAGCTCGTGCAGACCCTCAACGGCAATGTTTCAAATTACCATATGTAGTCACTGAACTAGATATCCAGCGGATCGTTCAGCAATGGCCAGCTGAATGGCTGAAAGATTTAGGAAAAAAACCTTCTATTTCGGTTCCTCCAGCTATCAATATTGGCGCAGGTACTAGTCAGTCGCAGCAGCAAAGCCCGTTGGAAGATAGCAAAGACCCAAGTGCTTCCCAGATAAATGATAATGACCAGGATGGTGATAGTGAACAGGATGAGCCGGATGAACAGGATGAGGAGTCGGTCAAGACCATACCAGATCCTACCCCACCGGCGAAGCGCAAGTCGCCCGAAGTAGCCGAGGTAACCAAGCCGCAGTCTCGCAAAAAGGTAAAGGCATCCAAGGATAAAGATATCGAGGAGGAAGCCTCTGTCACAATGAGTACACTAGAGCATGCTCTTGAACAATCTACGTTGGTGCTTACTAAAAAATGGTCCGAATTTGCGGAGCTACATCTTTCCAGCCTCACAAGTCTCACAACCAGGGTATCAGAGTTAAAAGAGCTAATTGCAAACCCAGCACCCAGCACTGCGGCAAGCAGCACTATGGTACCCCCATAGCCGGACGGTACGCAATGGCCACTTAGGGACCCCCAGGGACAGGTTTCCAGTGCAACTATGATGCAGCCTGCCATCGATCCTCGACCCCCGACAAATATAAGTGCAGAGATTGATTATACAAAGATACCTATGTCACAGTTGCACCTCCGACAGCTCGCGATTACAAAGGAGATCCATACCCGAGCTCAAGAGTCACAGGTCCAACTGGAGGAATCCATCAAGCAGAACAAAACTTCCGCTGCGCGCCTGCAAGAGATCGAGAAACAGAAGAAAGAGGCTGAGCAGACAACAACTACACTACTACAAGCGTTGGATGAGGCATGTCGGAGTCTGTCTGGCTCCAACATACAGGAAACAGAGGAACCAAAGCAGAAGATTGCTAAGATGAAAAACTATGCCCAGCAGTCCCACAGTGAATTGGAACAGATGAAGATAGAATATCAGCAACAGATTGCAGAACTACAACTACGCATTCCTCCCGAGACTCCTCCAGAGGTTCGAGAACAGCGCCAGCAGGATATCAAGGCTTCAGCAACAAAAATATCAGACAACATGGTTAGTGTCGCAAAACTACTAGAAGACAGCATAGAAGCCTGGGCAAATTTACAGGATCATCCCGATGTAGGGAAAATTCAGGAAACCATCAAGATGCGCCAGGATGAGCTCGATGCATTCCGACTAGAGATCAAGACGCTGCCACCTATGCAGAAGATGGCTAGAGTAAAACGCAGCAAGGAACTTCAGCAGGAGATCGAGTCCTGCAGGACGAAGGTGACAATGTTGGAAATTGCGCTACAGCCCCTGGTAGATGAAGCCTTAGAGTTGACCAATGCTGCGGAAAGCCAGCTCAAAATTTTGAAGACATGACAATTTTGCACAAGAAAAGGCTGATACAGACTCTTCTTCAGTATTACAGGAGATGGTGGAAAAGGAGCAAGCCACTGATGAAATACTGCATAATCTCACCAGTCGTTTCCAGACCCTCGCGCAGAAGATTTGGCCACCAGAGAAGACGCTGAGTGTCCCGGGACGGGCCACTAGTGAGTCTTAGGGGCCTGTTGGGGCGCATACCCCATAGGGGGTAACTCCGCGGTTAATTTATAAGCGGAGCTTTGGGTCAAAATAGTCTTAGGGGTGTCAGGGTAAGTCGAAACCCTCTCTTTTTGTAATAAGCCCATGGTTTAAATCCAGGGTTTAGGGTTTTGTGGGTGCCCATGGTTTAAGACCATGGTTTTTGTAAAGCTGCGCGGTATAAATAAGCGCTTATGGAAAATGTATAGGTTAGGCTTTTTGATGTAAGAGAGATAAGGTGAAGTAAGGTTGGTTTTTGGCAAGGAAAGGACAAGTCCCAGCTGTGTGCGTGGACGACCTCTGCAGCTGTGTGCGCAGAGGGTTTTTGTAAGAAAGTAAGAAAGGTCTGCAGCTGTGTGTGCAGAAGCCTGCTGCTGTGTGTGCGGCTGTCAAAAGCTGAAGGAATCTGCAGCTGAGTGCGCAGATAAACTATGGTTTTGAGGAAAGAGGAATAAAACGCAGTTTGTGGACGTAGCCCCTACACTGGGGGTGAACCACGTTATATTTGGTGTTGTGGTTTTGTTGTGTTGTTTCTGTTTCTGTCATTTTCATGCATTAAACTGAATATATCTGATAATATAAGATCTCTGCTAATACTAAGCTTCGCTGTGGAGTCCCTATAGTGGGTTATGCAAGTTTGGTTTGTTTATTATGCTGTGAAGTTATATGTGAATGAATGATAAGTTAACAAGAAGTTGAATAATAATTGTTTTAGAAAGGCTAAGGTACAGTAATACCCCTCTCTGCATGCAGAAACCTGATTCTGCGGCACCCCATTGCTGTTTCGGGTGAGACTGCAACCTGCGCGCAGGTTGTTGCCGAAAGGGCCAACACAGTGGGTCTTTTGTTGGTGCGACGTATAAAGCGTTAACCCAGGTCTGCCCATGTGCCCAACAGGCTCATCTACCCTCATAAAGGAAAAGGAGTGACGAGGCCGAGGTATTGAAGACGAAGGACAGAAGAAGGGAAGCGGTGCATAGTACCCATGGTCAGCACCGGGAAGCATGGAAGACTGCAGAGAGTAGTGGTGTGACAGAAAGCGGCTACTCCAAGTATAGATATTATGACTGTCACTAATTAGGGTTTTGGGTTACTATTGGGACAAGCCCACAGTGTTGTAATGGTGAGACCTTCGAGCTGCCTATAAAGGGATGCATTTTGTAGTGTAAAAACATTGGAATTTTGTGCATTTTAAGCCATCCACTAGTCAGATTATCAGTAGTCTGTTAGTTCACTGTATTTTGTATTGTAACAATCCGCAGGGATTGGCAGGGAGAGAGAGAGAGAGAGTAAGAGTATATTGTAAGAAGGAAATATAGAGAAGAGATCTAAGAGAGAAGGGCTCCAGGCTGTGTGCGGAGTTACCCAGAAGATCTCTAGCTGCATATGCAGTGCAGCAGAACTATGTACCTCTCTCAAGTTATAATATAGAAACACATTTCTGTGGACGTAGATTCTACCCTGGAAGTGAACCACGTAAAATCTGAGCATTGTGTGATTGATTCATGTGATTGTATTTGCTTGTTATATCTGTCGTTCATTACATGAACTTTGCTTACAGTAAATGTATGTATATGTTATTCAGTTCGTAGCATGTTTAAAGGTTGAATGCAAGTTTAAGTCTTTAAGTATTTTCCATAAGAGTGTATCTAACTTCACTCAAGACAGTTAAGAGTCGCAGTGTAAAACAGTCTCATGTGTTGAGTGTTGTAAGTTGAACACCAATACACTAGGTACGTTGAGGCATAGTGGTAGGATATCATAGGGAGGTGATATCGCACCATCAGAGAAGCTTTGGTGCACTGCGGTTAAGAACCGACCAAAGGAGAAAAGTGACACGTGGCCAGGATGCGGCGATGCGATAAGGATTAGAGCCACCGCGAGTAAGAGGAAACTACACATCGCAGTAAGAGAAACATCTCGCGGGCTAAGAAGAGCTGCGAGGAGCACATAGGATGCTACAGAACCTGACCAAGACACCGAAGTCTTTGGTCAACCCATTAGGATCACTTCGGGTGAGACTTCAAGCCGCTCCGCAGTCTGTCGCCGAAAGGGCCAGTGAGCTAGGGGTGTTGTTGGTTAATTATAGTAAACCCGGGTCTGCCCAGCGACCAACAGAACCAATCATCTAATGATACATCATGGCATCAACTGTCTCTAATGAAGAATCACACAATAGCTTCAATTTCGATGTCATAGGTGTGGCCATTGTCTTGCAGTCTAGCATTCCAAATATATTTATAATCTCCATGAAATACTTTCCTTGACCAAGAATAATCACATCTGCACTCTGCCACAACTCCATGTCTAAGAAGTAGTACACCATCCCTAGGTCTTTCATCTCGAACTCAGTGACAAGCATTCTCTTTGCATCTACAATGAGTTCATCCTCACATGTTAGAAACATGTCATCTACATATAGCAGGAGTATTACTAGTGTTTCACCTTCAACCTTGAAGTAAAGGTTGGAATATTGTTTACTCTTGGTAAATCCTAATCTCATCAAGAGGTTTTCCATCTTGTAGTACCAGGTCAAGATTCTTGAATTCTAAGGTATTTTGTAGTCACTCCCTCTAAATTGGACAACCATCCTCCCTCTTCATTTTGTACTCTATGTATCAAAACATTTTATACTGGATGAAAAGTATCCTCCTATGCTACTAATATTTTATGTATCCATCTATGTCCTCCCTAAAGGTCACTGGATACAAAGATACTCTATCTCTAACTTTGTTGAAAGTTCCTCTTGCACCCATCTGTGAACTTTTCGTCTTTGTAGGATTCCATATTCAACCTTGTAGCAAAGGTTGAGATATCCATCAATCTAGGTGATCTTCAAGCTCCTCATGTAACTATATGTGCTATCCCATGGGTTCCTTTGTACAAATCCTTCTACACACATGTGGTTCTTTGATCGATATGCACTTTTACTTTACTGGAGAAGTGTGTCTAGTCAATGGAGTATGTCTCGACATGAACTACTCCCTATTTATGATAGAAACCATGAACATTTATTTGTATTTATTGATGCTACCATTTTCTACATGTAGTTCTTATATATACACATGGAATACACTACATAGTTCCCTTAAGGTATCAAAATCACATGCTGGACATTATTCTCCATTATCATCTAGTTTTTTTCTATCATAGTATCCTTCAATTTCTTCTCGGTTGCTTCTTCATAGCTTGGAAGGATCTGTATCAATGATGTCACTCAACAGTGCCACATAACTAGAGTGCATATGAGTCCTCTTACTTTCTTTGGAAGTACCATCATACTTTTATTCATCTTGGATGATCTCGTGTTCCCAGCATGGTCTTCATCTATTGAGCTAGATCTAATGCTCCTCACGGCTTAGCCATATCATGATTCTTATATTCTTCTAAAGCTCTTTATTTTGACAATGTCTCCATCCTTCGGAGTTTCAAGTTTCTATTCATGTATGTTGTTGGAGTGAATCGTCATCACATGTTCTTTGGAACAAGTCTCATCCTTCTTTTCTTGTAGGTGATTGTACAAGATCTTTCCTACAAGTCAAATTCAGTTACATGATTAGAAACATTTCATGACATATTCATAATTACAAACTCTTATGCATAAATATATATTTCATACAATCATGCAACTATTTCATCTAATACAACATTAATCCATATCTCGTATACATATGGTAACTTTCTAGATTCCTTCCATATGTACCTGAACATTATTACGAGCGTGCACTACTTCCAACATGTCAACAAAGAGGTTTCATTATATATAAGTAGAAATGGAATTTTTTTCAACACCATAATCCACTTATGCATATTAGTGTTCATAAATACAAACACACCAACATCCATAACACACTTCCTAAATCTAGGAACATATCTATGTACACAGCTGAACAATATCATTTAAGCAACTAGATATATAGGAAATGACAATTAAAATACTTATATTTGTTTGTTTGGTAGACTCCCTCTTGATCTCTATCTCCTTGCATGAATTACTAGAGTGTATGACAACGTGCTCTACTTCATCATCTGATTCTAAGGACCTATGCCTATCTTGCTCATGATAAAAAATACTAAGCAAGTCTTCTTACACCACAAATCATGTAGAAATGTGTATTGGTGTTGAATCTGTGTGTCCTACAAATGCATCCCTTCTAATTCTTATGGATCAAAGTACATATTCCTCATCACTTGAGGAATCTTCCCTTGCTTTCTTCTCAGTTGCAATACATCCATCCTTGGTTTCATTGAGAGAAACATTGGTCTACTTTCTGCAACATGATGGAGTTCTCTTTTTGATATTTGTATCTTCACATCCTTGAGTTCAGTTCTCAAGCTCATATTCTTGTTTATGTTCTTTCCTTTGTACAAGATAGTCATTTCATTGAACATATCCTTGGGATTATTCAAGGATGATACATGTGAGATCCAATGGATATGGAAATGATCCCCTTGGATTTAACTAGGTCCTTCTTGTGCTTTGCTTTGTCTTCATCTCCCTCTGGATATGCAACTTCTTCTTTGACATAGTTATCCAAGTCATGCTTCTTCAAGTATGAGAAGCACTATCTACTTCCATGCTCAAAATTTATTGACTCATTCAAGCTTGTCCTCAAGCTTGTTATTTTTTGGAATTATGATAAAAATGAGAACCTCAAATGGAAATAAAGAGGATAGAACTTACAAATGAGATTGCTTCAACTTGATGCTTGCTTGAAATATTTTCTAGAAGACTACTTCTGGTGGTTCTAGGGGTTGATAGAGAAACCCTATTTTTCCAAATTAGGTAAATTTCAGATATGATTGGATAGAAAGGTGTGCCTCCTCAAAGCGAGCAGAGAAGCACACTCATTTTCCCAAAACTATGGACAGACCTGCTAAATATATGATGCCCTAGTTTTCCTCGGTAGTAGTGTTAGGTCAAAAATTAAAAATTAAAAACATCAAAAACTTATTCCATAGAAATATGACCCCTGATAGGGTGAGTATGATGGTCCTTATTTTTCAACTGATCAGTGGAAAAAGTTCCCAGAACAGGAATCCCTAGTTTCTCCAATTTCTTCTACAGAATTGTCTGATATTGATTCTAGTGTATCTATGAAATTCCTGCTCCTCAAGATCTAAAACTTCATCGTGAGATATCCTAATTTTTCTTCTTTCTAACCCCACATGTTATAGTATAATTGGATCACTTAAGTGAAACTTATGTTAATTTTCTCAAGGTGACTTGTTTGAGGACTGATTCATTATAGCGATATTGCACGAAATTCCACATGTTAATGTTTCAACTTCAAGATATGAAACTCTCACCAAAAAAAATACAGTCTGTACCCTATCTGCAACATCTTTCTAAATTTGATTTGTACCTTCCTAGACCGAGATATAGAAATTATCCCTAGGTCACATGTTTAAGATTGAATTATGGAAGAGGTTGGAACCCTAATTTGGAAGAATCATATCTCCTAAAATATAATGAATTTGAGGCTAAAACTCGCCTACAACGTACATAAATATTTAATATTCGTCATGTCCAAGTTTTAGATATTGATCCTTCTCTAAGCTCGATTTTTAGAAAAAATTCAAATATGACTAGAATTCGTCTTCTAAGGATTTCAATCATGAAATCCTAATATCCAATAGCTGCAATTGTAGCAGTATTTCAACTACACAATGCCTTCTTTTAGAGAATATTTGATACCATGTTAGTTTTTTTACTTTAAATCAAATTGATTGGGATATTTATATGAAATAATAACAAGCATATCAAGATATACAAGATACATAATACAAAAATATTTTCTTCGGGGAACCCATAAAAGAGAAAACCCCACAAACTTCATCAGAATAGTTCCATCACTAATAAAATATCACAAGATGGAAAACCCAAAGAATAATGAGTCGTCTATAGCTTTCTCTCTTTCTCCTCTAGTGAACTTGTCCTCTCTCTCTCTAATGTGAACTTGTGAGTGAGTGAGTGTGTTTCAAATGAGGGAGGGTTTCTCCCTATTTATATTATTCAGTTGTATGGATTACTTAACTAACTAAGTCATCTAGGTTACCTAATTAGGGCTGACCTACCTAAGAATAATTCATAATACATTTTCCTTTATTCATTTTTGGGACTATTTGTTGTGAGGGATATCTACCTTGTGACTTGGGATCTTAGTTTCACCAACATACTAGGGTATGAATTGTAGACATTAAGGGTTTGGAAACATATATAAGAGAAATAGAGTTAGTGGAACATGTACCTTTTTACCAACATTTGATCCAAGCTTTAACTCTCTTCCTCAGATGCTCCTTATCCTTCTGATCTTCTATACCTAAAACATATATTGATATTCCTTCATAGTATCTCTTGTTGTTATATAAAGAAGCATGAATAGAATATAATTGCATTTAGAAATAAATAACAATAAAGATAATGATTCATAACAACAAACTCATGTTCTAAGACAAATATGGAAGAAATACACTATTTATTAAAGAAGTTCATGAAACATTACAACCCTATCTGAGAGAAGCTTCTTCTGCAAACCAATAACTGAGTCCTCTTACTCCTCTCTCCAATGGATTCCTCCAGCATAACCTTACTCTCAAAATTTCTTCCCCTATCCTCTACCCCTCCCCTTTCTTTATAGTTGCTGGTGAGGAGAGGTTTCGAGGCCTAAGATGGTTAGGGGAGTTACCAATACAAACCCAACTACCCGTAAACTAATCATATTTTAATTTTTAATTTTGTTTTAATGGAACTCGCAGGTATATATAAGGAAACTTACGAGTGACTTGTGACTTTATTTAAGGGAATTCACGGTTACAACTTTTCATATATGACTTGTGGGTTGCATATGGGCTTACCCATGAGTGACACACAAGTTTCTATGAAAGAACCTTCAAGTGACAAGGAAAAATCAATCTTAAAAAGTGGAAAATATGAAGGATAAAGCATGTATCAAGGCTTTGATCCATATTTAAGGTTATGGCCACTTCAATCCATAGTTTCATTTTTTGCAACGACATGATGGAGTCATTTTTTAGATGGAGAAGTAACATTTCATGGTATAACATATGCCCCCTTATGTGTGAGTTCAGAGGGTAGTGATGGATGAAATAAATTACAATATTTTAACTCAATGGACTCAAAATCAAGGTCGCAAAGAAGTACCTGAAACAAACAAATCAAAGTAATTTACAAAATCATCAATGAGGATGCCATATTCAATAATGTGGAACACTAGCTCCTTTACAAGATTCATTTACATCATATAGTATGGGAAACATGGCCACATATGTTTTACAAATGTGGATCAAAGACACAATAGTACAATTATAGATCTTAAATAGTCGGAAATAGTATCATGGAGCATGGCAC
>LPNX010875258.1:952189-978431 GCA_001517045.1 Pseudotsuga menziesii | reverse complement strand
TTCTTCCTCCAAAATCAATCAATATTATTTTATTATTTTAACTATTATTTTATTATTTTCCTTAGGAGGCCCATTTTAGACCCCAAAATTCCTCTAATGCTTGCACAACCTATGTTGTATAGGTTGCAACCCAAGGTCTTTGTCCAAATCCATAGAAACCAGTACAAATCCTACCATGTGAATACATGAGTCAAATTCAAACATGGAGGGATTCCATTAGAGTGTCAATTAGAGATTTATATTGACAACCAATGCAAAGGAGTCCACCAATATATTTGAAACTCTAGGTCTTCTTTTGTAGGAGGTACTGACCAGAAGCCATTTTGTGAAGAGGAAGGCACTGAATCCTTCAACAGATCACACGAGTAACTAGTAGGTTGGATAGGGGAAGATGTACGTAAAATGATATCAGAGATGGAAAGGATAGGTCTCTGGTTGAATAGAAAAGGGGTAAATATCCTTGAACAGTGAGAATGACACAGAGATGACCCAAGCCAACTTTAGACTTTTAACTAGAACAACTAGACTTATCTTCCATGTAGGAGACATGAACAAATTCCCCATGTATTTAGGACAAGTGGAGGATTAATGAATTGAAGTGATAGTTGAACTGAGAAGTGGAAAACTGAGACATGAGTACCGAAAGACCCAAACTAGTGCTTTGTTCAAGGATGACTTGCTCCCAACAAACTTATAACCAAATAATGTATTTCTTCCTTTCCTTTCTATTAGAATTTGAATGCCATTTAGATATTCAAGAATATATTTCTAATAATGTTTGCAGCAAATGGAAAATGAAGATACAAACTGAACAAAACAAACCACACAGGAAATAGATAAGTATTGCTCATGAATTTATAGTATCATTCATAATAATAAATATGGTGTTACACTAGGGTACAAATAAGAAGAATTTAAATGCATTAGGAATCAATTCGAATCTACCAAGTGTATATGACTGTATCTAATTGAATCTCTAACTCATGGTCTCTCAATCAATATCGGAGTCCAACAGATCAACTCCCATATGTGCAACAACTCAAACAATCAGTGACAGCTAGTTAACTCAGTGCAACTAAGTGTGGTAGGTGGGAAAAGGTTCCCACTCCACATGCATTCATGCATTATCCATGCAAGGCATGTGCTAGCTAACTGATTTTGAACGAACTGAAAGTGACTGGGGGATAACTGAGACTAACTAGTACTAACTCCAACTAACTGATGTAGGTTGGTGCCAAGACTCCCAATGGATCCTAAAATGTAGGGATTGGTCTAGCAGGTTCCCAAAAATGAGGCATGCACATGTAGTAATTGGAATTTAACCTCTATTAGTTTTCCCCACACTCTAGTGACTGGTACATGTGGCCCCATTAGGCCAAGTGGACCCAATTAATTAATTAAGGTTCCTAAGTTAGGCAAAATTAATCTAATAGACATTTGACCAAGGGAGGATTAATAATCCTAACAACCCCCCTGAATCCTAACTTGAAAAAATGTGGGCCCTAGTAACAATACCATAGGTCACCCAAATACAATTTAAAATATATTAAAAAATGTTGCTTAATACAACCGAGGAAACAGGGGAACCCCCCCCCCCCCCCCCCCTCAAAATAAGCAAATATACAAATTTAAAAAAAAACTTGTGAAATTTTTTGCTACTACTATGCAGCAATAGTACCTTGGTTCTTCTGTGTAGGTGAACCCATGAATCCAAGAAACATGCTTATGCCTAGATGAATCTTCCTCTTTGGAAGAAGAACAATGTACCCAACTAAATCAGAAATATAAACAGCTACACGGTGAAAACTGGACCCATGTAGAGCAACTAAAATCAACTGATGAGAGAGTAAAAGTTATTGAGAATTCGAACAATGTGAAGAAAACCAAATCAAATGGTATATTTCATACTTGAACAGAAAACCATCATTGGAAAAGTCAGCCCCAAGTTTTAGGAGCAAGTGTCTAGGCATATGCAGAATGTCTCCCTCTTTAATAATTCTATGAGGAGATGAGCATGTGACCAAAGATAGAGAATCCCTAGGAATGTGGAGAGCGAATTCTAGAGATCCATAATCTGATATAGCTTCATAAATATCCAATAATTCACAAAATATTATATCAGCAAATTCATAAGAGAGAACTAATATCGAATCCTCAACAACAGAATTGAAAGAGACTTGCGGTGCTTGATTTGTCACACCAAAATTGATGAAACCAGTTATAAGAAATACTGAAACCTTTTGAATCTTGAAACATAAACCAAATATTATCAAATCAGAAAATAAATCATATCCAAAAATATTCATATCAGATCCAAAACGTTTCTCCAGCGAGATGGTAGATGCACAATTTTCTCCTTCTTCAAAAATCGGATTTTTGGTGTATGCAATCCTGTAGGAATTTACTGGAAGCTCTATATTAATGAGAGTGAATGGATCACTCTTATAATATGATATTTTTTCCATAATATCAATGGTCTGACTTATTTTCACACCAAAAACATCATTATATATAGATAAATCAAATTCCTCTACCGTTTCTGAAACAATCATCAGTAAACTATGCACAAAATTTAAAGAATTACTGGAGAAATTTTGCAAAGAATAGAAGGAGTATTTTTATTCACAAATAGAGATTTGATGTATTATTCTGGATCAGACATGTGAGGAGGTGAGATATCGTAGATCTCATACACTTCTGGAGCAGTAGGAGAAGGATTCACTTCAAGGAGACTTTCTTCCATTCGAATTGACTATAGGGAAAAATCTGCTTATTCTTCATCTTCAGCAATTTGCTTTTCTATAGGAGAGGGCATGAAATCATCATGGATTTTATCTGAACCTATCTCAATATCTTGGATTTTAGATTCATCTCCCATATGACTCCTAGGTCCTCCTGATATAGGGAAGGTGATGAAGGATTCCCTAGAAGCAACCATGTGGTTGGATGCTCCAGAATCTATCACTTAAGCCTTCGACGCAAAGAGACTTGCATGAAAGCATATATCATCTTCTTTAGTTTGATTTTCATCATCTGACATTACTGGTATTTGTGTAATGGAAATATTGTTCTGTACACATACAGCGTTCATCTGGTCGAGGGTCTTCTTCATGCACGAGTCTTCTGGATGAAAACCCCTCATACAATAGGGACACTTTTTCTTTTTCCTCTTAGAGTTGGAGGCTCCTTCGGAAATTTGCTGATTCTATTTAGGCTTTGAATTAGCATTTTTTGGCTCCTTCTTCTTTGATTTCCCCTTTTCTTGCACTTTGGAAGAGTCGGTAACTAGCAGATCTTGATCTTTGGAGGTCTTGATGACTTCCGAATCAACTTGTCTTTATCCTTGATTAAGGACTCGAAAAAAGAATCTAATGAAGGAAATTTCCAATCAGAAAATATTTCCCACTTGGAATGAAAGATGGAAACAAATACAGAATACTTAGAGCCTAGTTTGTTGAATATGGAAAGGACATTCTGCTCATCCTTCCACTCTATTCCGCAATGTCTACATTGAAGTAATAGAGACTTGAATTTATTAAATAATTGCTCAATAGTCTTGAAACTGTTGGGATGTAAAGATACCAACTCATTCTTTAGAATGTCTACCCAAATCTCATCTTGTTTGTTAAACAAGATATCAAGCTTCTCCCAGGATTCTCTGAGAGTCCTCAAGCCTTATATGTGGAAAAGGAGATCTCTGGATATATAAGTACATAAGTACCTAGATGCTTCATCACAACAGTTTAGAAACTTGTTCCATTCTACCGGCTGATGAGGCTTAGGCTCCCATCCATGTATGATCCTATGGTATCCATGCTTGCACAAGGCCAACTTCATATAAATCCTCCAATCAAGATAATTTGAAGTTGTGAGTATCCATGGTTCAGGAGTTTGAGCACTCATAATTGCTCCAGTTGGAAGTACTGGAAAACTTCACACAAGACTACATAGCACCTGTCAATTTCACTACAATAACACACTAAAACATATGAACTGTTAGAATCATTCTTTTCCTCTCGACATGAACATGTTTTCAAGGTCTGTCACACCCTCTCCACTACTCTGAATAAATCCTGAGCTAGCAAATCATCATAGGGGACTTCTGTGGAAACCCAACTGCTTCTGATGTTCGATGGGGAGAAACAAGCATGAAACCTCCCTGAGAAGGCTCTGATACCATATTAGAATTTGAATTCCATTCATATCTTCAAGAAGATAGTTCTAATGATGTTTGCATCAAATGGATAATGAATAGGCAAATTGAACAAAACAAACCACACAGGAAACAAACAAGTATTGCTTAGGAATTTATAGTATCAATCACAATAATAAATCTAGTGTTACAATAGGTTACAAATAGGAATAATTCAAATGAATTACGTAGAAATTTGAATATACCAAGTGGATATGACTATATCTAACTGAATCTCTAACTCATGGTCTCTCAATTAATATTAGAGTCTAACAGAGCAACTCCTAGATGTCCAACAACTCAAAAAATCAGTGACAGTTAGTTAACTCAGTGAAACTGAGTGTGGTTGGTGGGAAAAGGTGCCTACTCCACATGCAGTCATGCATTATCCATGCAAGGAATGTGCTATCTAACTGATTTTGAATAACTGAAATTAACTGGGGGATAATTGAGACTAACTAGTACTAACTCCAACTAACTGATGTAGGTTGGTGTTGAGACTCCCAGTGGCTCCTAAAATGTAGGGATTGGTCTAGGAGGTGCCCATACTTATGCATACACATGTAGTAAGTGGCAGTTAACATATCATAGTGTTCCCCACACTCTAGTGACTGGTACATGTGGCCCCATTAGGTCAATTGGACCCAATTGTACTAGTGGACCCAATTAATTAATTAAGGTTCCTAAGTTAAGAAAAATTAATCTAATAGACATTTGACCAAAGGAGGATTAATAATCCTAAAACTTTCTTGTGAAGTTTTAAAAATTCCAAGAAAGTAAAATCAAGTCTTTCTACATTTTTTATCAATATTGAAGAAAAGAGAGAATAGCGCTTGTTATAACACTGATCCGTGGATTTTATGAGCCCGAATTAGTGAATGCTCGTCAGTGATTTCATAGTTTTGAGAGTCTAAAAACTAAAAAGAAGACTCTAGGGGGGTGTTTTTTCATAAATTTAATCCCCTGAGTCTGAAAATGTGTAAAACAATACAAAGGATAACTCTCTTAACTTCCAAAGAACTAAGGTATACCTTTTTCATACTTAGTCAGCATGGTCTGAAAAAGGAGTAAACTATCACCAAACTGATGTTCCTTCAAAAGCAAATATGTATCCTTAGTTTAATGAGTGTGAAGGAAGGAAAGATCACTCGGAAAGTTCCATTTATTTATGAGAATGGGACAAACAACTGTAAACTCGATGCTTTGTACTAAGGTTTAACGAGCATGACAATGGCATAAAGAACGCTCATAATTTTTTTCATGTTTAGGTCTAGAGAACGAAAAAGAGAAAAGTAAGCTCAAACAGGTTCCTTTTCCATAAGTTTAGTCCTCCGGGCTTGGAAAATAGATAAATATATACCTGAAGATACTCTTCTAGATTTAAAAGAAAATAGAGTATTCCTTTTTCATAAGTAATCTATATGGTACAAAAAAGGGTTAAACTTATACCAATATGGATGATCCTTCATTTCCTTTAATGAGTCTGAAATATAAGAAACTCGGTTATCTAGTCATGTTTAAGGAGTCAAACCAGGGCTTGAAGATAACTCCATAGGGAGAGAGCCTTATAATCAAATATAGTTTAGTAAAAGATACAAAATGAGGCTGATTCGTGTGTGAAAAACAACTACAAAGGATCCTGCAACCTATCAAAATGTGTCATGGGTACCATAATCGATAAGAAGTGTTCTAACTAGGGTAAACCATGTGCGGTAGGATCTAACAATGGAAGAACAACGATGTTTGAAGGGTAAGAAGCAGTTGAAAATCATAGTCCATGGATGAAAAGGAGATCCTAACGTTCATTAGGGGATAAGGTATAAGTTCAAGATGGAAAAGGGGACCAAATCCTATCCTAAATGTGAAGGAAACATACTCTAATTTCATCCATAACCTGTAATACCTAGGTAAACACAATCAACATTAGTTCAAATGACATAAAATGACCCAAACTATATAAAAGTAGGTAATGTTTATGAAATTTTTACTATAAATAGTGAAAATTGGTTAAAAAACATTACATTTGTTTTTTACCACTATTAGTGCAAGTTTTACCTCCAGTCTTCAAACAGTTTGTGTGATCAAACCAGTGGACGAATTTTTGATCTGCAAGTTGCAAGTAACTGATATCTCCATCTTATTTTATTTTATGCTTTGGAATTCTGATTTTCAAGCTTATTTGATTTTTTTCGTACTTTAAAGGCACCACACAGCACTCGCACATGACCCACTACAAAGTTGTGAGTTCACGAAGTAATCACGGGTTTGCAGTGAGGAACAGCTGAGTGTGTTGAAATAATGGACAATATTGAGAAAGGAGGGGGGAATCAGTATTGTAACTTTTCACAATTTAAAACCACTTTTATAATTTACTTATTAAAACACATAATCAACAAGAACAGACATAACATATATTTATTGTGGAAGCCCAATTGGGTAAACCACCAATACTTCCTATTACTGCAAAATTGTTATTTACAAATACTTTTTCCTACTTCTACAGACAAGGATGGTATTACACCCTATTTACCAACAACTACTAGAAGGAGGTTAAGAACCCTTGGTTTATTAGCTACTATTGAAAGGATGCTACGACACCCTATTTACTAGCTACCACTGGAAGGAGGCTACGACCCCCTGCAGGATTGTTTTTTTCCCTAGTGACACCATACCACCCTGATATGTTTTCAGCAATCTTCCAAATTTATTTACCCTCTAATATCTATCACACCCATTGGTCTCTGCTTCTTCTTTTATGATCTGTACCCTAGAGATGATTTCTCTCACTCATCCCTCTATGTATAAATACCTTCATGTTTCCTGTGGATGCATCTCTTCACCATTGCTCCCTTTCATTCTTCAATCGAACTTCTTCATGAGAGATTAATTCCTCATTCTAATACTGAGCCGTAGAGTCATCTATCTCCATCGTAATTCTTCAAACCAACTAAAAAAAATTATTGTTAATCGATTTACTATTTAATCTTCTAGTCATGACCTTCCACATTCTTCATCTCCACAACCATCCTGAGTCGTTGATTTTATATCGAGGTTCTTTTTTACCATAGATCTAACATAAGATGCGATATACAGATTTCCTACTATGACATTTCTCAAAATTTCTTTCCACACTTAGCTTTCCGCCTCAAGCATTCTGCACCGTTGATCTCCTTCAAGCTCTTCATGACCATTGATCTCCTAGACTGTGGATCGCCTAACTATGATATTTTCCAAATATCATTTCCCGATTTCTTATTTTTGAACCGATATTTTTGCACTGTTGATCTTTTATGGATGTCTCCTAACCGTTGATCTTCCAAATCACAGGTTGCGGAATCCAGGTTCTTAAAAAATCAAACGTTTCTTTCACAATTCTACACCTTCCACTTTTCACACTAATCTTTCTACACCATCTATTTTTTACAGATGTCTTTCTGGCCAACGATCTTCTGAATCATGGGATGCAGAATGCGGGTTCTCAAAAACTCAATGTTGTGTTCACAACTCTTTGCCTTCCGCTTTCTGCACTAATCTTTCAGCACCGTCAATCTTTACAGATATCTTTCTGACTGTCGATCATCTAGATCGAAGGATGTGGAATGTGGAACTATGATATTTTCCAAAGTCTTTTCACGATTGGGCCTCCAAGTTCAGGTTTCCTTCTGAAACGTTGATTTATTTTGTAGGTTCAATCTTGACCGTTGATTTATGATCTAATGTGGATTGCGGACCTTCCCTTTTCTTGTGTGGAAATCATCCACCGCCATCAATATTCTCAAAATCAGCTTCCATAATTTCTCTTGACTGATCTGGACCATCCACATTGTTATTAAACTATTTCTCAATGAAATTTTTCTCCCATCCAAAATGTTAACTCACCTTCTAGTTGAATCTGTGAAATCCATGAGGACCATTAGATATAGATCAACGATTGACCCCAAATATCATAAGGCAAATTTTATTCAAATTTTGCGCACATCTGGATTTTATTAATTTGTGCTAGTTCTCCATGTGAAATAAATGGAAGCCATTGATCTTCTTCCATGATCAACCTCTTCCATTGATCTCAATATCCTTCTTGGTGATTAGTTTCTGATTTCGCATCCCGACTCACCTTGTATCCTCCTCTCTCTTTTATCAGTGGAATCTTCTTCAGTCGTTGATCTTATTCCACCTTTAATCTCAACCGCATGATCTTCAAGCATATGAATGAGGACTATAAATTTATCTCACTCACAACTCTAACTTTTTAAATCCAATCGTAGTTGTGGATTTTCTCATACCACGATCTCAATCATTAATACCTACACAGACTTAGGCCTGCATGTTCATCATCAATCCTTACAGTGATTGATCAATCGATCTCTGTCTTCTCTCACTCTTGGAATCCCTAATTCATCAGTACTTAATTTCCTTTGTGTCATTGTTGAATTCATCCTGCTACCATATCTACTGGTTATTCCTTTGTCATACATGAACTCCTTTGACATCAATGATGATCCATGTAATGGATCCTTTTTCTTTTACTGATTTCATCTTGCTACCATTTCTATTGGTTATTCCTTCGTCATTACTGAACAACTTTGGCATCAATGACAAATATATACTCAACAATCTCCCCCTTTGGCATTGATGGGAACATCTAAGCATTCTGCCCCTTTGACAACAATGACAAAGGATAACCTATTATGCTATTGAGAATTTCTTGTTTTTCTTATTTTTGACAACTCCCCCTGTCATCATATCTTCCCTTTGTTAACTAGACTTAGTACTAACCAATGTATTATCATTTATATTAACATTTACTTTCTTTCAATAGGTTCTTGAATGATAAATTGAATGATAGATCCATGGATTCCACCTGTCACTGTACTTCCTCTCCTTTGTCAACATTTTTGTGATGGATTTTATACTCAACATTACATTGTTCTTGTTTTTTTTTAACTGTATTATGTAACTCGCTCTTCTTAAAAGGTATTCACATAATCCTTGGTTTGAGATAGCAACAGGCTTTGCTACAATTTTGAGAGACAAATTTAGAAAGAACTTCCTTATGCTGATAAATATATTTTTAAAATACCCATTGTTCCTTCACAATCTTCACTGTTATATTTACTCATCCTGCCACTTTTCAATAGACATAATTTTTTATTTTTCATATCAGACTTGAGTTTTCTTCCACTATCAACAATTTTTATATCTCATGACTTTAAATTCCAAGTGAACATAAAATATTTATCTTCTATTTGATTGCAGATATCATGGTCTTCATGAATCACATATTTTGTTGTTCTCATGTTACTCCAAAGGTCTTACACTTTATATATGTCAACCATACACCAATATTATCATTTAACCTTGAGGATCTATTGTCTTTGATGAATATAGGTTTTAGCATAATTCAACATTAGATACCAATTGAGTTTTTTGATACCAATTGGAATTTTTTTACTTTAACTCCCCCTAAGTATATTATCCCTCCGAATGTTATTTTTAGGGTTCTCTTTAAATCATGAGAGATATTCCTCATAATGGATGTCATCCTTATTTATGGAACTATTATGCTCATCATCATCTTTGGAGACCTCAGTGATGTTTGAAACTTGTGTTTCTTCTGAGTTCTCATAATCTGACTTGTTCCTCCATATCTTCCCATAGAGTATCCTGCTTACTTGTCCTTTATCAACTTTTGTGTTTTTGTTTTGTTTCCTTCTCAAACTTTGATATTTTCCCTTGGCTCTGCAGTCAGCATCCTTGTGTCCAAACTTATGACAACAACGACAATACCCATATAATTTCCCTTTATGTTTGGGGAATCTTTGATATTCTTTCTTCACAACTTCCATCTTCTTCCATTGTTTCCGAGTTTCTACTGAAACACTCTTCCTTAGTTTACATTCTCTAGCCATATGACCAAAGTTATTACATTTGTAAAACTTTATGTCATATATTTTAAGAGGTCCAAAATGGTTATGATTTATTCCTTTTGGTTTATTGGATGTATCCTTCTTATATTCATAACCCTTTCCATAAGCTTTGCATTTCAGGGGTTTATGGCCAAAATTATTACAAGAGTAACAATGACCCAAAAAGATTTGTTGATATATGTTTGTCATTGGTATCTTAGAAACCTCAATAGTTTTGTATTTTGAATGGAAGGATGAAACATATTTCTTTCTTTATTCCCTTTTAACAGGACTCTTTAGTGCATCATACCTTCTTTCATTTCTCCCTTGGTTTGAGACAGAGGAATATTCTGGCTCCTTTTCTTTGCCATATCCTAGACCAGTTTTATCATTTGATGATCTTTGGTTATTTAAGATATCATATAAGATCCTTTAGTTGTTCTCAAACTTTGAATTGATATATTTTTCATCCACCCCTTTTCTAAGTTGAATAATCTCTTTTCAAGTTTTTCAGAATTTTGGATTCTCTCCTTGAGCAGAACTACTAGATCTTCTTCAGTCATCTTGGCCTATTGAAGTTGGTTCTACAAGTCCATAATAATTTGATTTGTTTCTTCTTGGTACTTTGATAGTTTCTCTTTCAAAAATTTGTTTCTTTTCCTACACTTGTCAATTTCATCAACAACGGCCATGTATTGAGCTTCTATTTCCACTTTTGATTCCTCATCTAAATTTGTTGTTCCTTTAAATAGTATTTCTGCATCTTCACTTTCATCATCAATATCTTCTTTGGAATAGAAATTATTATTAAACTTATTCTTACCCATGATCTTATCCTTATGACAACAATATTCTTCATGGTCACTCTCCTCTTGTTTTGGGTAAGGAGACTTATTGGAAAAGTGTCCAATTATTCCATAATTAAAACATTTGAAGGGTAGATTTCCTTTGTATTTTTCAATACATTTCTTAATTTTACTGATGAAAAGAGATTCTTCTTTATCTAGGTTCTCTAATTAGTTCTTGGATAGGGCTTTAAATTCTGCCTCTTTTATTGAGGGTTCATTATGTCCTGTCCTCATCTCACATGCAGCGAAGATCTCATGTATTTCATCTACTGTCATGTCATCAAGGTCATCCTATTCTTCTAGAGTGGACACTTTTGAGTCATACTTCATTGGAAATGTTCTTAGTTCCTTCCTCACCACTTCTCTTTCTTTTAGTCTTCCTCTAAGACCTCTAATAGCATTGACAAGCTCATATACTCTTAGAAGATATTCCCCAATATTTTCTTCTTCTTTCATTTTAAGGCTCTCAAACTGCCCTTTATATGTCTGAATCTTGGATTCCTTGACTTTAGATGCTCCTTCATAGATAATTTTTAACTTATCCTAGGATTGTTTGGCAGTCTTGCATCGCATACATTTTGTAAATACAGAGTTTTTCAACCCACTTAGTATTGCTTTTAGGTATTTGGAATTACTTTCATATTGGCCTAGTTCAACACTGTCTGTAGGTGCTTGGTCATCTATTTTATATTCCTTTTTAGTTGCATCCCAAACCTTCCATCCAAGGGACATCAGATGGCACTTCATTCTCACCCTCCAATAAACATAGTTTTCTCCTATGAACAATGGAGGTCTGTTGGTGGCTAAACCTTCTTATTGATCCATAGTGGTTTTAAATAGGATTTCCTTCCAGTGGTTAAACTGTGGTGAAGGAAACCACTCTAGTACCAATTGTTGAAATACTGGAAAATAATGAGAGGGGGGGGATCAGTATTGTAAATTTTCCCAATTTAAAACCACTTTTATAATTTACTTACTGAAACACATAATCAACAAGAACACACAGAACGCAAATTTATCATGGAATCCCAATTGGGTAAACCACCAATACTTCCTTTTACTGTAAAATTGTTAATTACAAATAGTTTTTCCTGCTTCTACATACAAGGATGATATTGCACCTATTTACCAGCAACTACTGGAAGGAGGATATGACCCCCTAGTTTATCGGCTTCTCCTGAAAGGATGCTATGGCACCCTATTTACAAGCTACCATTGGAAGGAGGATACGACCCCCTGAAGGCCTATTTCCTACCCTAGTGCAACCCTACCACCTTGATATGTTTTCAGTAAACTTCCATATTTCTTTACCCTCCAATATCTATCACACCCACTGGTCTCTGCTTCTTCTTTTATGATTTGGACTTCAGAGATGATTTCTCTCACTCATCCCTCTTTGTATAAATACCTTCACATTTCTAGTGAACATGTCTCTTCACCATTGCACCCTTTCATTCTTCGATCGAAATTATTCATGAGAGCTTAATTCCTCATTCTAACACTGAGCTGTGGATTCATCTACCTCCATAGTAATTTTTTAAAACAACTAAAACCATTTCCTATTAATCGATTTACTATTTAATCTTCCAGTCGTGACCTTCTGCATTCTTCATTTCCGCAACCATCCCAAGTCGTTGATTTTATATCATGCTTCTTCCTGACAGTAGATCTAAGATAGGATGCAGTATGCAAACTGCCTAACTATGGAATTTCTCAAAATGTCTTTCCGCACTTAGATTTCTGCCTCAACCATTCCGCACAGTTGATCTCCTTTGAGATCTTTGTGACCGTTGATCTCCTTGACTGCAAATCGCCTAAATATAAAATTACCAAAATATCATTTCTTGATTTCCGCTTTTTGAACCAATATTTTCGCATTGTTTATTTTTTATGGATGTATCCTGACCGTCGATCTTCTGTATCGTGGGTTGCAGATTGCAGGTTCTCAAAAATCCAAACATTTCTTTCACAATTCTCTACCTTCCGCTTTCTGCACTAATCTTTCCGCACCGTCGATTTGTTATGGATGTATTTCGGATTTCAGGATGCGGAATGAAGGTTCTCAAAAACTCAACATTGCGTTTGCAACTCTCCACCTTCCGCTTTCTACATTAATATTTCCACGTCGTCAATCTTTTATGGATATATTTCTGACCGTCGATCTTCCGGATCGCGGGATGCGGAAAGGAGAACTGTGACATTTCCCAAAATCTTTTCCTGATTCTCCTCCTTCTTCTTGCTGCCTTCTACTTTCCTTCTGAACCGTTGATTTCTTTTGTAGGTTCAATCCTAGCCGTCAATTTATGATCTAATGTGGATTGCAGACCTTCACTTTTCTTGTGCGGAAATCATCCACCATCATCGATCTTCTCAAGATTGGATTCCGTAATTTATCTTGACTGATCTGGACCATCCATGCTGTTAGTAAAATATTTCTCAATGAAAATTCACTCCCATCTAGAGTGTTAATTCGCTTGTTAGTTAAATCTACGAAATTAATGAGGACCGTCAGATCTAGATCGACGATGGACCCCAATTATCATAAGGCAAATTTTATTCAAATTTTGTGCACATCAGGATTTTATTAATCCATTCTAGTTCTCCCTAGGAAATAGTTGGCAGCCATTGATCTACTTCCATGATCAACCTTGTTCGTTGATCTTGATCTCCTTCTTGGTGATTAGTTTCTTATTTTGTAGCCTGGGTCATGTTTTATCCTCCTTGCTCTTTTATTAGTGGAATCTTCTTCAATCATTGATCTTATTCCACCTTTAATCTCCACCGCATGATATTCAAGCATATGAATGAGGATTATCAATTTATCTTATTCACAACTCTAACTTGTGAAATTCAACCACAGTCGTATATTTTCACTTACCATGATCTCAGCCATTAATACCTACACATACTTAGGCCTACGGGTTCATCATCAATCCTTATAGTGATCAATCAATCGATCTTTGTCTTCTCTCACTCTCAGAATCCCTTTTTCCTTAGTACTAACTTTCCTTTGTGTCATTGCTGAATTCATCCTTCTACCATATCTATTGGTTATTCCTTTCTCATATGTGAACTCCTTTGACATCAATGATGATCCATGTAATGGATCCTTTGTCTTTTACTAATTTCATCCTGCTACCATCTCTATTGGTTATTCCTTTGTCATCAATGAAAACTATATACTCAACAGAGTGACATGCGCTATCCTCACTGGACAGTCATGAGTGCTGTGGAGTAAGGGTTTTTTATGAATTTAATGGAAAAAAATGTTTAATGTGCATGCAAAAATGGTTCTAGAGTGGAGGGAAAGGGAGCATGGAGATATGGATAGGCTAGAAAAGGGGGATCCAATGACGTTTAAATTCCCTATGAAGGTGTGGGTTATTGAAATTATAGCACTTCAAACATGAGATCCTAGTTTCTACTACTAGACACATTCGTACGGTTATGGGATCATGAGC
Source organism: Pseudotsuga menziesii (assembly GCA_001517045.1). Taxonomy (NCBI): domain Eukaryota; kingdom Viridiplantae; phylum Streptophyta; class Pinopsida; order Pinales; family Pinaceae; genus Pseudotsuga; species Pseudotsuga menziesii. The sequence goes on along the minus strand of LPNX010875258.1, from coordinate 964,024 downwards.
TTGACATGTTTGATATTCAGGGGGAGACCTTAGAGCTTACTATAGAAGACATATACTTGATTACCGTATTGTCTCATCGATGGGAACCCATGAACTTGGGTGGCACCAACCATGGGGATGATACCCTTAGCTTAAAAGACTATGTCAACAGTACTGTTTACCTAGCACACAGAAATCAGAGACATAAATCCTGATTGCATAGATCACCAGCTTCTCCTTGAAAGTGATTGTGAGCATTGTTGTGAGAGTGGTAGGGTCATCTGCATTGCATTTAAATACATTGACCCACATGCATATAACAATGGAGTGTCTTCAAGGTGTGGTCTGTGACTCGTGTTTGGATTGGTCCCAGTCATAAAAAAAACAACTCTCAGATTACAGGGAAAGGAAGAAGAAGAAATTTGGCTATGTGAGTATCTTGGTTGCTTTCTTCTTCGAGAGGTTTCCTTCTCTGAGCCCCAAAGTGACACTTCCACCCTCCACTCCTTGTGATCCTAGACTTACATGGTGGGGAGATGTATTCATCTGCTGGGGTGGTGGTGAGATCCAGGGTGGCTATGATGACTATTTATTTAGGTGGTGGAGCAGCCAGGTGCTTGCTTTGGAGAAGTTCCCATATGCAGTTTTGGACTTTCGTGGCGTCCCTAAGTTAGTTATACCTTTAGGAGAAGCATAAGGAGACATGGTTGCTTCTTTTAGTTTTTCAAATATTTATTTTTTTATAAATTTTTGTTCATAATGTTATATACATATGTATTTTATTCGATTCTGAAACTTCTTTTGATGATATGTAGATGTTATACATGTCAATCCAGACATACATCCTAGGACTTACGTATCACCAGTAAATGGAGCCGGAGACGAGGCCATTCTTTGTATAGTGGAGGGAAAGATGGCCAGGATTACCCATGATGTACTGACACTAAGGATGCATAGAATTCCTATGGCCATGCAGGAGCATGTCATGGGTGTACCTCCATCTTGGTTACGCCTACTCCAAAAGGTGTCCAGGGCTATCCTATGTTACTAAGAGGTCATGGAGGTAGTTTCAGCTAATGAGGCTAAGGAGCTTCCATAGTTTTATCATATGAAGGATTATGATCCTATTTTGTATTTTTGATGTACATATTTACTGGATCTTTAGACCAGAACTCTATGTATATGGACCTACATTTTACACACACACACATATCTGGTTATTTACATGTGTCTCTATGTATCTGTGTATTCATTTTACAAAGTGTGTGAAAAATTCCAATCTAAAATGTAGTTAGCAAATGCAATAGTAATAGTGTTTTGATTTATTGAAATGTGTTGATATATAATATGTTCAAAAAAATTTCAAGTAACCTAATCCACAAAAACTGACGTAAAAGGGTAGGGTGTCTCACCTGGTAGACCCCATTGAGCTGAGAGACCATTGACTGAGAGTGATGTCTAACTTCTAGGTAGGTTTTAACATGCGATATAGCATCCCAAAGAAGCTTAATAACAACACTGTACTCAGCTACATTTTTAGTTGCAGGACCTAAGCAAGCGCCACCCAAGGCAACCAGTTGCCCTATGGGTGCATAAATGACCCAAGCAGCTAAAGCTAGGTTGCAAGTGTGACGGCTGGTGCCATCAACAAACCCTACAAACCACTCCAAATACATATGAAACAACATCAGACTGCATAAGAAACATTAACCACTAATGACCATTTACAAACTTATACAATTATAATACAAGAAAAAGCATAATGCTTAACCATAATTCTTTTTCAGGTAGAGCCCATTTTAGGGCTTGGGAATCTTATTACCATCATAATCAACTAACTCGTAGACACCCTTCTTTAGGACATGAAATATGCTGTTGTCTCACCATCATATTTAAAGAAGGAATTGCCTCTGCCCACTTCGTAAAGTAGTCAACAATGACAATGCTATACTTCTGCCCCCAGTATACACTAGGTTGTAGGTCATCAAATCCACCCCCCACTTGATGAAGGGCCCTACCGTGATGATTAGAAAAAGAGGAGCAGGATGAGACTGCATCTTTCTGGTGTAAAGATGGCAATGATGGAAACATTTTACTACTTCTACACAATCTTTGAATATGGTAGGCAAGAAATATAAAACACACAAGATTGTTTAGGCCATTGCTAAGATAGATAAATGAGCCCCACATGCTCCACTATGAGAATCATTTAGGACAAGATCAGACTCCTCATGGGTAAGGAATCGAAACAAGATAGAATATACGCCTCGTCTATATAATCTATCGTCGATTATAAGGTAGTTTTTTGCATTTAATCTTATCTTGCATCGATCTTCCCATGAGAAGGTCACGGGACACTTCAAAGTTTGGAGATATACTAGGATATCTTCATACCAAGGATCAGAGGTTGAGATTAATAAAATGTGCTCATCGGGAAATGGATTATATTCTATCACTACGCTTTCATCACTCAAGAACTATGAAATAATATTTGTGACTACTAGGGACTTCTTAGACTTGGCGGACTGAAAATCTAGGTCAAACGCTTGGAGAATGACAATCCACTTATTAAAATTTCCCTCAATTATTTGTTGGGATAATACATATTGAAATGGATGCATGTCAACAACCATAGTTGTTTTCCTCAGTAGAATGTAATGTCTCAGCCTATGGACAACATAGACTACCACGAAATCTAGTTTCTCTACACGTGAATACCTTAGTTAAGGACCAACCAAAGTGCAACTGAGATAACAGATGGCATGCTCCTAGAGCTTTTCATCCTCCTGAACTAGCACTACACCAATTGTAGACTTAGATGCACCCAGATACAATATGAAGTCCTCTGTGTAGTCTGGCGAGTGCAAAAGAGGAGTTGATAGGAATGCTTTCTATAATTCCTCGAAGGATTGTTGTGCGTATTTGTCCCATAGAAATGGAGTGTCTTTCTTGAGCAAGTGCATGAAGCCCTTAGTGATTTTGACATACTTCACAATAAATCATTGGAGAAATTTTGACTTCCCTTGTAGACTTTGTAGCTATATGATGTTTCAAGGAGGAGGCAGATATATAATCGCTTCTACTTTCAATGTATCGACCCTTATACCCTTATTGGAGACTATGAAGCCTAGAATTTTCCACGATACAATGTAGAAGATGCACTGCTAGGGATTTAAGTGAATCTTGTATGCATGTTGTTAGATTTTTATCGTTTAGACAATATGATCTTAGTATCTTATCTAAGAGAATAACATGCACAACAATCAATCACAAGAGACAATAGACACAAATATTTTCCTTGGGGAAACCATAAAGGAGAAAACCCCGCAACTTCCTCAGAGATAGAATGAGGACCAATGGTAGCAGTAAAACCCAAAGACAGAAATATGATCTCCAACAGTTGTTCTCTCTCTCACTTGTGTGAGCTCCTCTTCTCTCACCTATGCGCTATAGATATGTGAGTGTGTGTCTCAAATAGAGAGGATCACTCTCTATTTATACTAGTTTCCAACTTGACAATTACTTACCAGGGATGACTTCTCTAGGAGAGTATAATAACCCTAGTGACCCACAATTGTGGGGACTTTTCCTCCAACTTACAAAGGAGGGTTAATATTTATGACTTTACATGACTTGATTACATTAATGGTTCTCCCGATAGGAACATAGGGGACCAATGAAATACAATACATAAAATATACAAGTTAATACATTCTGAAGTTACAAATACATCAATACTCCCTCTTAGCCAGGAAGGTATTCTCTTGACACAATTTATCAGCACAAGTATTTGTCACTAGATCAGTATCAAATATGGATCATCACTGGATCATCATAAAATATGGATCATTATTGGATCATCATCATCACTCCTTCTACTATCTTGATCAAATGGTGATATCTCTCAATTCTTCTTGTCATAGGAAGTTCTACAGAGCCAACCCTTTTCCATGCTAGTTGTAGGCCTAACCTCCATGTAGGTCTTCACTAACATAGCCAACCATTTTTCATGATGGATGTACTTCCTTTCTCTTGGAAGGAATTTCCCTACAGAGCCAGTCCTTTTTCATACTGGATGCAGGCCTCTATAGAGCCAACCATTTTTCATGCTAGATGTACCTCTATAGAGCTAGCTGTTGGGGAGATCCACCAACAAAGCCTCGTCGACAAGGGTTCCCACTCTATAGATGCCCTGTAGTGCAATATCCTTGAGCACTGAACCAAACAGATTTTACCCTACCCAGCAATGTCTGCAAAGTAGACGAGGTATCGCCCGAGGCGTTCAAGGGAGAGCTATCATAACCCAGTTTCTGATAATGGGGAAGGAGGACATGGGGATCCGACTGGAGAAAACCATGACTTATGCAATCACCCTATATTATCAAATCATTAATCATGAAACATCATACCACATTCAACAATAATAGATATTTAATAGATAGCATTAATAGAGCAAGGAGAAACTAAATCACATCATTGTATCAGAAGCAGAATCATAGCATCACACATATCTACATATATCGCATTGTATCATCATAACAAAAAGCAGTACTATTGCATCATAACAGAACTCAGATAGAGATTGAACCACATCTTATATTGACCTTACGCAAACATACCACATTACATCATCCTTCTCCAAAACCGGAGAGTTCATCAAAAGAGATCCAGACAAAATCACAGCGATGACAGAGCAATCCCTAGTACTGAAAGCGACAATTACAATCCAAAATTCATGTCTCTCTATCATTAAAAAAATGGATCTATAAATAGCCTTATGCCTTCGCCTCAAGATTCCACTATTAACTAATTTCTAACTACTACTGACCTATTACAACAAAATTAGGTCCACATATATATAAAATATTCAAAAAGTGGTTACTTCTCTGCTTATCACGCTAAACGGCCCTTGCGTGGTGCCACGTGAGCTTGCACAACTGTCTTAATGCTGTGCAACTCACTCTCCCCAACCCCTTGCCAACAGGCCCCCAACAGATTTTTGTGTCTCGCCCTCAAGCCACGTCAAGTTGACAAGGTGTATGCAACAGTCATATCCTTAAAATCGACAAATTGTTGGGAAACTTCCTGAACTTGGAGCTACACTTTAGCAACGGTATTCTGAAAATTGTTCACCATTCAAATTGGGACCACCAGGCACTATCGTGACAGAATCGTAGGGCTCACCCTAGATATCTTTTAGAAACAGCAAGTCATGATTGTCAAACATGAGCTGAATCAACGCAGGGATGATATCGACTGAGCATTTTATTCCTTCTGGCAGCTGTGGCAACTTGGGTGATTACTTCTGGTTCTTCGACAGCTATCATGGCTTAGCTCCTGGATGCATGGGAGCAATGTATCCCAAAATATCATTCACCGAGAAACCTCGGGGCATCACAGACTCAACCACTCCTGAGCTTGATGGCCCTGTTTAGGCAGTGCCTTCTCCCGTATTCGCACAGAGGTGTGAGTTTGCTGCTTCTCAGGGGGTGTCAGACTGGGTCACTAAGTTTGTCGTTTCCACTTTGGGATGGATGACAAACCCACTGGCATACTCATAACTTCCTCTTCCATATCTTTGGACTGAACAAAGGACTCGTATTCACTCAAAATTTCAATGGCTTCAAGGCCGCTCAGCATCCCTTACCCCAGAGAGCCAGAAGATACGCTTCAATGACACACAATCTATTGAACACTTAGCTCAATATTCTGCACCAAATTCACCTTCACCTTTAGCTCTCACAACTGAATAATTCCAACCAATGCCTCTCGCGTGGTGTTTTATGATCACTTCCAAGTCTAAATCCATCATTACCGAATCTAACTGCACCATTACTGCCAAATCAAGTATTAATGATGCCAAATCCACCAGTGATCTTATGCGGCTAAAGGTTGGATCCCCCATTAATGCTGGTCACTTCAACAAGCACCACCAGCTAACTGGTTTAACTACCTGCATTTATTACCTAATTTGACCATCCCACAGTGCAGCGACTATTGCGAATGTTCAACCAACTACTGCCAACTACTGTATCTTCTTTACATAGCCTCGCTCCGAGGCTCACTGCTTCATGCTGAACTTAAAAAAAAAAAAAAAAATTGACTTCAAGTGGTTGTTAAGAACCCATGTCAATCCTTCTCTTTACCGTGTTAGTATATTGTTGTTGGACGCATATGATTTGTAAGTCGTCCCATAGTAATTGTTGATCCATAGTTTGTGTTATTGTTTTTGGGCGCATATGCTTTGTAAGCCGCCTGTAGTATTTGTTGATCCATAGTTTATACTGGACCATGGTTTTGACCCATAGTATTGGCGCCTATTTTTAGTATATAAGTGTGTGTTGAGGCCAAGGAAGGCACCGTGAAGTTATTTTGTATTGAGCTTGCTCAAAGGAGGTTTCCCCCTCAAAGTGGCCTACGGTTAATATAAAAGTGATTTTGAGTTCTGCTGCTATATCGTGTATTTTGATTAATTATTTGCTGCAGGGTCCTCACATCTGGTATCAGAGCACTTTCTTGGGCTGGTTGGGTGAAATTTCTGCCCAATTTTTTTTTTCGCTTCTGTTGCAGGTTCGGATCTGGGAATAATCCCTATCCACTTAACTGTGGGAAGTACTTGGGCTAAGCCCTAAAACTCATTGTGAGGAGTACCACATGAACCCTGAAGTAGCTGGCCCATTGAGAGGACCTGCCAGCGAAAAGGGCAACGACCCCTACCTGATTGACTAGTTCCCACCCGTGAGGTAAACCAAGAGCTGTCATTTGTGGCCAAGCCGTTCTCAGTTTTACATGAGCCGTGGAGTGAGGGGTACTTCCCCAATACGCAAGCCGTCAGATAGCATTGGTGGTCGAGTGATTCCCTTGAACCGATAGGAAGCCGCACATACCTGGGGTCCATATCTATTTTCAGTTGCACAATCGTAGATTTCCTCTGTCCAGAACTGTTGCCAGTCAGTTCCGCACCGTTACAGATCCATTTATTGCCGATCACTTCCGCGCCGTTACAGATCCATTTATTGCCGATCACTTCCGCGCCATTGTAGATTCCACTGTTTCCGATCACTTTCGCACCGTTGCAGATCCCTTCCTGAAAAAAATAATAATAATAATAAAATAAAATAAAATAGTTTTTCGGCCATATCTCCTTGGTTTCAACTCTGTTTTCCCTGAAACTTCACTGACATCTCTGCAATTCCATTCTACATATTTCATTCCTGAAAACCCTATCCCAAATTCCATTTCCCAAGACCCGAAATCCCACAATTGTCTATTTTTAGGGTTTTCCATAACTCCTTCGATTTTCACCCAAACACCTTCAAATTTTGCCACTGTATTCCTTTCCTCATTCTGATTCTTTGTCCCTATCTATCAAATTTTCTCATTCTTTCACCCCGCTCCTAAAATCCCCATTTTTTGCTTCCCTGTCCTTTCGACAGTGTCCAAAACTTACTCAAACCTAAATTAACCTTCCGATTTTTTCCCAAATCCAGATTTTCCTCTACTGAAACAGTTTCTGTTTTTGTTTTTCTACCCACTCCCCCCCCCCAAAAAAAATTAAAAAATAAAAAAATAAAAATAAAAATAAAAATAAAAAAACTCCTGATTATGGTTGTCACCCGCACAGGAGCAAAAACCATGGAGGAAGCACTTGCAGCCATTCAAGCCAAACTCCAGGAACTGGATGAAAAATTTCTCGGTCTCCATCTTGAGCATTCAGCTATGAACACCAGACGACAGTACGAGTCTTCATCAAACAATGGGTTCTCTTCTTCCAGCAATTTTCGCGGTCCGAAGCTAGATTTTCCTCCCTTCAATGGTACTGATCTGTCTGGATGGATCTATCGTGCAGAACAGTATTTCAGTCTTCATAATACTTTTTATGTCAACAAAGTTCCACTTGCCTCCTTTCATTTGGAACAGGAAGCTCTTCAATGGTATCGTTGGTACATCAAGGCTCATGAAGAGCCAAAATGGCCTGATTTTTTCCAGCTCCTTTTGCAACGATTTGGTCCTAGTGCTTTTGATGACTTCACAGGAGCTCTCAATAAACTTCGCCAAATTGGCACTATGAAAGAGTATCAAACTGAATTTGAGAAACTAGCTAATCACACTGAAGGATTACCTGATGACTTCTACCGGAGTTGTTTTATCAGTGGTCTAAAGGATGCAATCCGCTCTGAGGTCAAAATGTTCAGTCCCAATACAATGATGGAATCCCTGGGGTTGGCTAAGTTGGCAGAAGACAAGATGGCAGCCCAACAGCGCTCCAAATCCTCTTTTGTTCCCTTCCGAAATAGGGTTCTCAACGACCTCCCATTCCACCAGCTCCTCACTCACCTCCAATCAAGCATTTGTCTGAAACAGAGATGCAGGAACGCAGAGAAAAAGGTATTTGTTATAATTGTGATGAGAAATTCACTCGGGGACATCGATGTGTTCAACAAAAGCTCTATCTCTTGGATGTGGATTCTCCACCTGCCTCTGAAATTGGTGAAGAAGCTCCCGATACAATGGATGCTCCGTTTGACATTCAAGAGCCGCCTACTGGCCCTCCATCTCAGGACGACTGGCCCGAGATATCCCTCCATGCTTTAGCTGGAGTCACTGCCCCCCAAACAATGCGGGTACACGGTTACTTCAATAAGCTTCCTCTTACAATACTCATTGATTCTGGCAGCACTCATAATTTCATTGACCCTCGAATCACCAAACAAGCTGATTGTTTTATCCATCCTTGCTCCAACTTTGAAGTCATGGTTGCCAATGGGGGCACCTTACCTTGCAAAGGGAAGTGTCGTAATGTGCATATCTCTATGGGAGATTATAACCTCCGCTCTGACATGTTTTCCTTGACCTTAGGTAGATGTGATGTGGTTTTGGGCGCTCAATGGCTACGCACACTTGGCCCCATATTATGGGATTTTGCTGAACTTTGGATGTAGTTCTCCCCCGATGGACACAAACACACATTGAAAGGATTACAACCAAGGTCTCTCAGCATCATCAGTTCACATCGCATGGAAAAACTCCTTAAGAAGAGTTCCCATGGTGTCATCGCTCAGCTCCATTCCATTCAAATGCAACCATCAGCGGCCCCCACTACTCCTTTGGATCTCCAACAAATTCTGGATCGATATACAGGTGTTTTTACTGAACCAGTGGGACTTCCACCTTCATGACCAGAGGAACATCGTATTCAGCTCCTTCCTGGAAGCATTCCTCCCAACATAAGGCCCTATCGCTACCCATTTCACCAAAAAATAGATATTGAACTCCTCATTAGGGACTTACTGAAGCAAGGTATTATCCGCCCAAGCACAAGTTCCTTTTCTTCACCAGTTCTTCTTGTCTGCAAAAAAGATGGGTCATGGCACCTCTGCATTGACTTCCGAGCACTTAATCACCTCACCATCAAGGATAAGTTTCCAATTCCTGTTGTTGATGAGCTTCTTGATGAGCTTCATAGTGCTCAATTTTTCTCCAAGTTGGATCTTCGCTCTGGGTATCATCAAATTCAAGTTCATGAGGATGATATCCCTAAAATAGCTTTCCGCACACATGATGGCCACTATGAGTTTTTGGTCATGCCCTTTGGTCTCACTAATGCTCCTTCCACATTCCAGGCCTTGATGAATAAAATATTCCGACCCTATTTGTGGAAATTCATTCTGGTATTTTTTAATGATATCCTCATCTACAGTAAAACATGGGCTAAACATCTCCAGCATCTGGCTCTTGTAATGCAACTTTTATCTGATCATCATCTCCATGCCAAAAAGTCTAAATGTGTTTTTGTCCAAAAGGAAGTTGAGTATCTCGGGCACATTATCTCAGCACAAGGGGTTCGTGTGGATCCTTCCAAAATCGCTGCCATGAACAATTGGCCGCCTCCTAAGACACTCAAGAGCCTTCATGGTTTTTTGGGGTTGACTGGCTACTACCGCAAGTTTGTCAAGGATTATGGGAAGATTTCAGCTCCATTAACTGCTCTGTTGAAAAAGGATGCTTTTACATGGACACATGTTACTGAGTGTGCATTTGACAAGCTGAAACAAGCTATGTGTACTACACCTGTTCTAGCTATGCCCGATTTTTCCAAGCCCTTCACTATTGAGAGTGATGCTTGTGGCAATGGACTTGGTGCTGTTCTCCTTCAAGATGAACACTCCATTGCGTTCACCAACAAAGCCCTTTCCGGTAAGAATTTAGCTTCCTCTACATATGAGAAGGAAATTATGGCTATTTTGCATGCAGTACAAAAGTGGCGACCCTACCTCTTAGGGAATCATTTCTGCATCCAGACTGATCACCAGAGTCTGAAATATTTCCTAGAACAGCATGTATCCTCCCCAGCACAACAGAAATGGGTTAGCAAACTCATGGGTTATGACTATGAGATCACTTATAAGAAGGGTAAGGACAATATTGTGGTGGATTCCCTTTCTCGCACATTTGATGACCAAGGTTCTCTTTCTGCAATTTCTATGCCTGTTCCAAATTGGTTGCAATCGGTTCAACAGGGTTATGTCAATGACTCTTCATTATCTCAAATCATCCAATGCTTGGACAACAAACCTTCTATTGTCCCACATTACTCTTGGGATGGTGCTTCACTGAGATACAAGGGTCGTCTGGTGCTTCCCCAGAACACAGCTCTTCAACAAGCTATCTTCTATGAACTCCATGCTTCTCCATCAGCTGGGCACTCTGGTTTTCTCAAAACATATGAATGGGCATGGCGCAACTTATTTTGGCAGGGCATGAAAAGGACAATTCAACAGATGGTGGCTGAATGTGATACCCGCCAACGCAATAAGGGTGAAACAACACCCCTTCCGGGATTGCTCGAACCCTTGCCCATACCTACCCGGATATGGACATATATTTCTATGGATTTCATTGAAGGGCTCCCTAAATCTGGAGGGAATACTGTTATTTTTGTTGTGGTTGATTGCCTCTCCAAATATAGTCATTTTTGTGCTCTCAGCCATCCCTATATAGCCTCCTCCGTTGCTCAAATTTCCCTGGACCAGATCTTTCGTCTTCATGGAATGCCTTCTTCCATTGTCTCGGATCGTGATGCGACTTTCACCAGTCATTTTTGGACAGAACTCTTTCACCACACTGGCACCAAACTGAAGATGATTTCAGGTTATCACCCCCAAACAAATGGTCAGACTGAAATTATCAATAAATACTTGGAAACTTATCTTCATTGCTTCTCCTCTGAGCAACAACATCAGTGGGAAAAGTGGCTCCCTCTCGCTGAATGGTGGTACAATACCTCTTACCACACTGCCTCTAAAATGACTCCATATGAAGCAGTTTATGGCCAGGCACCGCTAGTTCTTCTTCCTTACACCCCCAGCAGTTCTCTAGTTCAGGCAGTTGACGCGGTCCTTCGAAACCACGATGAGGTTCTTCGCATTTTGCGTGAAAATATTCACATGGAAAGAAATCACATGAAGCAACAAGCTGATCAGCACCGTTCTGAGTGCACTTTTGAAGCCGGTGATATGGTTTTTCTTTGTCTCCATCCTTACAAGCAATCCTCACTAAAACTCAAAGGGTGTCATAAGCTCGCTCCAAATTTCTATGGGCCATATAGGATTCTTCAGAAGATTGGGTCTGTTGCTTATAAATTGGAACTTCTACCTTCTTCCCGCATTCATCCAGTATTTCATGTCTCTTGTCTGAAGAAAGTTCTTGGCACCAACATCAAAGGCCAAGCTATTTTACCAGAACTGGATAATGAAGGATCCATCTTTTTGGAACCGGAGGTTGTCCTCAATAAGTGCACTCGTCAGCTTCTCTCTCGCTCTATCACAGAGGTCTTAATTCAATGGCACAGAATAC
>LPNX010875258.1:926175-951979 GCA_001517045.1 Pseudotsuga menziesii | reverse complement strand
AGGCACCGTGAAGTTATTTTGTATTGAGCTTGCTCAAAAGAGGTTGCCCCCTCGAAGTGGCCTGCGATTAATATAAAAGTGATTTTGAGTTCTGCTGCTATATAGTGTATTTTGATTAATTATTTGCTGCAGGGTCCTCACAGTGGTGCGCATCGCCAACCCCATTCTATAGGGCTTCAAGCGACTCCTATTAATTAGTTTTGGAAACATAACACCATCCAATTGCTGCAACTACACAACACCTCTAGAGGTAATATACTGAACAAGATAGGGACCCAGCCAATGCATTTGTAACTTTCTTGGATGCTTGATAAACTTATTGTCATATAACAGCACCAAATTGCCTACCATGAACTATTTATGCTTAATGTGGCGATCATGCCATGCCTTTTGTTGATCTTTCATAACCTGCTACTGGAATCCTGTGATGAAACGATCCACGTTGAGCTGAAGCAGCTGCGCAACACATTCATCTAATGCCTCTACATCCACCATGCTTGTTGCTGCAACAATACACAAGTTGGGAACGATGTACTCCATTGGCATGAATGCCTCTTTCCCATAAACCAACTTAAACAGTGTGTGACCTATGAGTTGTTTGCAGGTAGTACGATAGGCCCATAAAACTGCAAGAATTTTCAAATCCCAGTCATCGCGGTTGGTGTTACATACCTTGGTCGGTGTGGTCTCCAAAATTTTGTTGAAGGCCTCAACAATGCTATTGGCCTATAGATGGTAGGGAGTACTCCACTTATGTTGTACCTGAAGCTCCTCGGTTAGCGCTTTTATTGTTTGATTTACAAAGTGACTACCTTGGTTGCTCATTAGGATGCGCGGACACCTGAAGCATGTCACAATGTTCTCAAAAATAAACTGTGCCGCTGTCGTAGCAGTGCAATTAATGATTGCTGCATACTTCTCCCATTGAGTTAGGTAGTTAGTTGTAGTAATAATATAATGGGCGCCAGTGCCTTGACCTAGTGGATTGATGGGACCTACAAACTCAACGGCCCATTTATCAAATGGCTGCAAATTCACCTGCGGTACCATCAGCATCTCATCTCTCCGTGACGATTTACCAACCTGTTGGCATACATTACAACTCTTGGCATAGTCTGTGGCATCATTATGAAATGTGGGCCACCAAATCCTAGCACACAACACCTTCCGGGCAGTGGCACGGCCTCTGCAGTGACCTCTCGCAACACATGTATGCGCTTCCTCTAGAATAGGACCCTGCTCATGCGGTAAGATGCATCATCATAGTATCTCATTCGGTCCAAGTTTAGAGATCTATCCTACAATGAGTGAAAAATCAGAAGCCTTGATGACCAGCTACTTCTTCTGGCTAATCAACATGTCTACAAGGGAGATGCCAATAGATAAAAACTGAACAATAGGGCCATAGTAATCATCTGTGATTTCATCGCAAAATAATTGTGCATCAAGTAGCCCATCCTCAATATTAGTGGGTTCATCACCATTCTCAATACATGACAGATGATCAGGGCCAGTGTTTAATCGTCCTGTCTTGACCACTATCTCAAAATCAAATTCTTGGAACAAAAGCATTCACCTGCAAATTCTCCCCCTAACACAGGATTATTTACTAGGTATTGCAAAGCTGAATGATTAGTGAACATCTTAAAGTGTCCACCCAACAAGTAGTGCCTGAACGTTTGCAGAGCATACACCATCACCGGGCCTTCTCTTTCAGTCGTGGTGTATTCCGTTCAGCAAATGATAACTTCCTACTGGCATATGCTATGGGATGATCCAAGTCGCCTTCACCTGGTCACCTAAGAAAAACCCACAACACAGTAGAAGAGGCATCAACATGCACTTGGAATTCCTTATTCCATTCAGGAAAAACTAGTATGGGTGCAAAAGCCATCTTGGCCTTCAAAGTGTCGAAGCCACCTTGAAATTCTGGAGTCCATTCAAATGCAGCATCTTTCTTTAGCAGTTTGTCCATAGGAGCAGTAATCACAGCATATCCCCTGATAAACTTGCAATAGTAGCCTGTGTGGCCCAGTGTTGCTCGGATCATTTTTACATTTGTCAACAGTGGTAAATTGAGGATCAATGCAATCTTTGTTGGATCTACCAACAGACATTCTTTCCAGACAATGTGCCCAAATAAGATGCCAAAGGGTGCATAGAAAATATATTTCTTGGAATTCAGTGCAACCTGTTGCTGTCAACACCATTCCAACATTAGTCGTAGGTTGTCGAGGTGGTATTCAGCCAAACCGTAGACAGTCTAGTCAACCATATAAACCTGCAAGAAATTCTGAATAAAATCCTTAAAATTTGTGATAACAATACGGGAAAATATGGTGGGGGCATTTTTCATCCCAAATGGCATAAACATATATTGGAAATAGCCCCATTTGGTGACGAATGTAGTCTTATGGTGTTCCTCCTTCATAATTCGAATCTGGTGGTAGCCTGAAAAACCATCTGTGAAGGAATATACCTCCTAGCCGCCTACACCTTCCAGGAATTCATCCGTGAAAGGGGTCGAGAACGGATCGTGCATACATGTGTCATTCAATTTTTGTAGATCGACACAGATGCGGATTTCTGCAATATTCTTATCTTGGATGACCATTGGGCTTATCCACTCTGATTCTTCTACTGGCTTGATAATCCCAGCATCAAGCATCTAATCAATCTCAGTTTTCACTCGATCCTTATATCGCGGGTTCAGTCTGTATGGCCTCTGGAGAATTGGTTTTGCATCCGATTCGAGCGGAATCTTCATTTCTCCTAAATCGCCAAGAATCCCCTTCATCTTGGAAAACCGTGTGGGGAACAGATCATGGAACTCATACAGGAGATTCGTTATTTTGGCTATCATTTATTTGCCCCAATAGTCTCCAACATTCGTAAATTTTGGATTTTTTGTCGTCCTAATGTCAACTTTTCTAATGCGCAGCGGTTGGTTCATCGAGTCCGTCGATATGTCGGGAGCTACAAAACCATGACTTCCCTTAGACTCTGATATATTAACATTACGTAGCTTGTCATCATCTTCAGGGTCCCCAGACAAATTGTAGCACATCATCATAGATTGGATAGAGCAATTTGCATGGGGATCAACGGGATATGCAACAGGGGTGACTTTTAGTACTATGTCATGGATAAGGTGTAAAGAATTACATACCTCAGCATCAGTGTCCTGTAAGTTAAACGTCTACACGAAGTGAACTGACAACTCCTCCCACGTGGTAATGTTTCTACGCACCTCTTCTGATACAAACCAGGACCATGTCATTTCTTCGAGAGTATGAACAAAAGCATGAACCCACTCATCTCTGGGTCGCGATGTCCATAATGTCTGACATTCGATCAAATGACTGGTGGGGTTATTATGTCCATCATATCTCCCAACATGGTAAACTTCTATATCACAAAAAAATACCATCATCAATCTCTGGCACTGCTCCTAGTCGTGGATCGTCCATTTGCGTGTCGCCCACCAATGGGCCGGGGTAGCTTTTAGTGCTATATCAAGAGCCAATATCCTTTGTGGTTCCAACACTTTATTTTCAAATTCTTGAAAGAACTCACAAAGTCCTGGAAATCCTTCATAAATGGGAAAATTGACCATCTCAGTTGCAACATGTCGGAGAGACTATGTAATTAACCCACAATTCCTAAATGATACCTCATGCAACTAATTCTACGAATTTTCTAGAGCATCCTCGGAATATGAAGATGCAGATCTTGTGTTGTGCCATCCTAGTTCTCCATTGATAGTGGGATGGATGTAGTCCTTGGAAATGTTGTATGCATGATCCCAGCTTCTCCCAACTTGTTCCTTCACAGGTTCAATATAGTGTCGTCCTTCCTGGGGGTCCATAGGAGTAATTATCCTAATATCCTGGTTCTCAAACATCATGAATTGGTTTTTGAAATTGATAACTAGCATGCTTTCATTATCCCATCCAATTCCTAGTAGCGCTGGATAGAAACCACCATCTTCGACTACTTCTATCATATCAAAGTTAGCATGTGTTTGCATACCTTCAATGTCGACAACTAAATTTGAAACCCGACCAATGGGTTGAACCTTCACCTGATTTGCTAATCACAGCTGTACTGGTGACCATCCTAGCATTGGCTTCCCCATTGACTGCCAAGTTTTCTTTGTCAGAATGTTGACATCAAATCCAAGGTCCAGAATGACCGATTCAACCTCATAATCCCCAATCTGGATATTCATCTGCATTTCCTTGCCTATTTTTCTTTTTTGTAAATAATTTACCACAAAATCCTTCATAGTTGTCTTTGGAAGGTGCATCGATGTCTCAAGCTTGATAAGGGCATCAAAGTCCCTGCCCAGTGATATAAAATTTTAAAAAAACTTACACAGAGTACCATGCTACTGCGATGGTCCTACTTCTACAGATGGGTCAAAAGCGAAAGGCATGTCAAGAATTGGCATCTTACCCAAATTTCTTCCAATTTCCTGCTTCGCTTCCAAGAAAGTGTCTTTTTCTATTGTAATATTGAAGGAAACCTTTTTCTTTTCAGCAAGTCTAATAGGTTTCCATGGTGCATCATCACCAGTTTTTTCTCCAGCGCAAGTGGCAATCCCAACATCGACATCCTTCATCCTAGGCTCCGATGGATTGCTGCAACTATTGGTCCTTGATGCAAGTTCTGGGCTTGCGCTTCTGGATGGTTCACAACTTGATTCATTGGTATATTCTGAACCTGAGGTTGAGTTAGAGACTGATTCTGTGGTAGGATCTGACCTTGTAGGGGTGGCTGATTCTGCACCTGGAACAGAGGCTGATTTTGATTCTGAGTTTTTTGCAACTAGGGAATATGGCTAGCCTACCATTTCTCGATCAACTGAGGACAATTTTTGACATTATGATCACTAGATTCATAGTAAGTACATTGTGCATGAGGACATTCTCTCTGATAGTTCCCAAATATTCCACATGTATAATACTGTATGGATTCCCGACCTCAGCCACTTCCTCGACCAAAGCCTCCGCTGTGGCCCTTAAAGCCTCCCTGAAATCCTCCTCAGGTTCCTCCCTATTGGAACTGTGGTTGATCTTGCTGCTGCTGAGGAAATTTTTGTTGAACATATTGCACGGGCTGTGGATGACTATACTGTGGTTGTTGCACCTAGCTATACTATGGTTGTACAACTATCTATGGCTGTGGCACAAACTACGGCTGAGCTACGAACACCGGCTGAGGTTCTACAGGGACAAACTATAATGGAGGTGACAACATGTATGGTACCTATGCTATTGGCTACTCTACTTAAGATGGTGCTTGCATTGTCCGAGGTTCCTCCCTTTTCATGAAGTATCAATAATATGTCCTTTCTTGGAGTAAATCATAAGTGTGGCAATTCTTGTTGTCATGTCCAACTGACCGTCAGAATGTACAGTACAAGTTCTCTAATTTTGTAACCATCATCTGCATGTAATCACAGTTCTCATGTCGATGCCCATAGACCTGGAAAATATGACACCAAGGTGCACCAACACTCCTCAACAGATTAGGGGCTCCTGATAGCAAATAATTTTGAAATGTCAGACATGTATCCTTGGTATGTGTACCTGCATGGCACCAGGTACACCAAATATCTTCATGATCCTCCTTATCCTTCTTGATGTCTTGCAACTGCAGCGTTAGATTGGCCAGTTGTTCCTACATCTGATTCATCTCAACACCAGTTTCTCCTACTAGTGATGCTTCTACTTTCATCACGGTCTCTAGAGCCTTGCTCTGTGTCGCAATATTTTGGTGCATTAACGACTATCGAATATGTGGGACAAGTGCTGCAATGAACCATTCCTTGTGCTGAACATCGCTCATTTGCAAACTGACTCGAGCCATCAATGTCTTAAATTGTTGATCAAAATCCTAAATGGTTTCATTGGGGAATTGTTTGATCTCCTTCAATTCAGTAATGTACTGAGCTTCAAACTTCAGCTTCTTAAATTCCTTAAATAGCCCTAACCTAATATCATCCAATGTTTTTGTAGTACCTCCTTGAGGCACTTGCATGAATCTCATAAAACATTCCAATGCACGGCCCCTCAGAGTGGTGGCCAACTTACTTTCTTGACATCATCATCAGTGGTTTGTCGAGCAATCTAGATAGCTTCACATAAGAACCAGTACTGTTCTAGATCATCAGTGCCATTTCCATAGAATATTGGAAACTTCATCTCATCGCCCACCATCCTGGGCATTCTTCCTCCTACAGGTGCTCTACTACTAGACTATTGTTGACACGTCAGGCAAGTCAACATAGAATGCGTGTTCCTTCCTTGTGGTGGAGTAGTGCATGGAGGGGTAGGCACGCTACCACTGGGGTTCAATCCTGTTGTTCTTCTGGGGGTATCCTGGGCTTGTATATCCTCTTCATCACAGAAAGGTCGCTTCGTCCTGTGTGGTTGTTCTTCACAGTATCGCACTTTGACTTCGGCAGGACCTTCTCCCATCTTCTGACTCTTTTATTGAAACCTTGCTCCTCCCCTCGTACAACCACTTGTTTCTTCAATGACCTTTATATTCTCACCAAAACTCATGCCCATCTACCCCTTATTTCCTTATGCATTTCCCCCCTTTTTGGTTGCAGTTCCTACATCCCCCACACACCGTAGGTCCACTACTCTTGGTCCATTTTCAGGATACCCTTTTCATAGAATAGTTACTTAATCGACAACTGTAGCAACAATAAGAACCGACCATGAGGTCCACTGAAAAATTCCCTTTCTGCTGCACTAAAAGATTTATTAGTATCAACAACAAACTCAGTGATGTATCCTTCTAAGATACTATCCAACCATACCTCAACTACCTACGATGCCTTGTTGTTAGTTTCCTGTGGCACCTAGATTAATTCTAGGGTCCAGGATGTTGACTCTCCTCCTTGAAAATTTTTCTATCACTTATAAAATTTGGTAAACCATTCATGCAGGAGTACCGAAAATTCGCAAAAGTACCACTCATGAGGACCATTATGGATATATCTAGCCAGCCATTGATTTGTTGATCATTTTGGGCTCTGGTTTTCAATTTCAGAAAACTCCCACAACTTCTGATCAAACCAATCCTCGATATCTGATTGAGTCGGATGCCAAAACATATCCCCCTCCTAATTGCAACTTGGTCCTGACAAGGGAACCATTTTTTGGCATGATCCACCAACAAAGCCTCGTCGACAGGGGTTCCCACTCTGTCGACACCCTGCAGCACAATCTCCTTGAGCACTGGCCCGAATAGGTTTTACCCTGCTTGGCAATGTCTGTGAAGCAAATGAGGTCTCACCCGAGGAGTTCACGGGAGAGCTGTCAGAACTGAGTTTTCGACAGTGGGGAAGGAGGACATGGGGATCCGACTGGAGAAAACCATGACTTATGCGATCACCCTATCTTATCACAACATTAATTATGAAACATCATACCACATTCAACAATCACATAGATTTAACAGATCACATCAACAGAGCAAGGAAAAACTAAATCGCATCATTGTATCAGAAGCAGAAACATAGCATCACACAGAGCTACATATATCGCATTGTATCATCATAAAAAAAATCAGTACTACCGCATGGTAATAGAACTCAGATAGAGATTGAACCACATATTATATTGACCTTGCGCAAACATACCACATTACATCATCCTTCTCCAAAACCAGAGAGTTCATCAAAAGAGATCCAGACAAAATCACACTGATGAAAGAGCAATCCCTGGAAATGAAAGCGACAATTACAATCCCAAATTCATGTCTCTCTATCTTTACAAAAATGGATCTATAAATAGGCTTACGAATTTACCTCAAGATTCCACTATTAACTAATTTCTAACCGCTACTGACCTATTACAACAAAATTAGGTCCACATATATATAAAATATTCAAAAAGCGGTTGCTTCTCTACTTATCACACTAAACGGCCCTTGCGCGGTGCTGTGTGAGCTTGCATAGCTGTCGTGACACTCTGCAACTCACTCGCCCCAACCCCTTTCCAACACCAGCCCTTTATCATGCTGGATGCAGGCCTCTACAGAGTTAGCCCTTTTTCATGCTAGATGTACCTATATAGAGCCATCCCTTTTTCATGCTGGATGTAGGCCTCTACAGAGACATCCCTTTTTCATGTTGGATGTAGTTCTATAGAGCCAGTCCTTTTTCACACTGGATGTAGGAATTTCCTTCTACAAGGTCTTCTGCTACAGAGCCAGTCCTTTTTCATACTATATGTAGGTCTCAGCACTTATATCTGACCATGGGAAGAACCAATTCTTCCACCATGTCAGAAAGGCATAGCACTTACATATGACTGTGGGAGGAACCAATCCTACCACCATGTCATAAAGGCACATCACTTATATCTGACCATGGGAGGAACCAATCCTACCACCATGTCAGAAAGGCTCACGGACTCATCACTTCCCCTTGGAAGGAACCTCAATCTGGATAACACCAAGCTTCTCCCTCAAGTACTCAAACTTCACTCTAGCTAATGTCTTCGTCAACACATCAGCTATATGTTCATCCATCGCAACATATTGGAGCTTCACTACTCCTCTCTAAACTATATCCATGATATAGTGATATTTTATCTCGATATGCTTCGACTTGTCATGGAACACTGGGTTCTCCGACAACTTCACACAACTCTGGTTGTCGCAATATATACAAGTAGCATCCAACTGGATATCAAAAAAATTAGATAGTAGCTTCCTTAGGCACACTGCCTCACAACTATCCAAACAAGTTGTGACATACTCTACTTCAGTTGTACTCAATTCCATGCAGGACTACTTCTTCCTAAACCAAGAAATCACACTTGATCCCATACTGAAGCAACACCCAAAAGTTATCTTCCTATCAATGCCACTACCTGCCCAATCCAAATCCACATAAAATTATAGGTTAATCTTATGATTAACCTCATACTTGAGCCCACAGTCAACTGTACCCTTCAGGTACCTCAAAATATGCTTTGCAGCAACCAGGTAAACATGTCTTGGATCTATCAAGAACTGGCTCAATGTGTTCACAGCAAAGAAAATATATAGTCTCATGTTCATCAAGTACATTAAGGACCCAATCATCTGACGATACATTGTAGCATCAACCCACTCTGATAAATATTCACTCAATAGCTTCAGGTTTGATGCCATAGGTGTGGCCATGGCCTTACAGTCCATCATCCCGAACCTCTTCAGGATCTCTACTACATACTTCCCTTCTCCCAGGGAGATTCCATCTGTACTCTGTCACACCTCCATGCCTAGAAAGTAATGCATCATACCCAAGTATTTCATCTTGAACTCAATAACAAGCTTCCTCTTTGTGTCAGCAATCAACCCATCCTCACCTGTTACAAATAGGTCATCTACATATAGTAGGAGTATCATTGGGTTCCCTTCTTCAACCTTGTAGTAACGGTTGGAATCCGCTTTACTCTTGGTAAAGCCCAAACTATTTAGGAAGTTGTCAATTCTATCGTACCATGTCCTGGGTGCTTGTTTCAAACCATACAGGGCCTTCTTCAATTTGCACACATGAGTCTCCCTGTCATGTGTCTCAAAAGCGAGTGGCTTCTCCACATACACTTCCTCTTCTACTACACCATTTAAGAAAGCGATATTGACATCCATCTGGTGTATCTTCCATTTCATTACTATAGCTAGAGAAAGTATTGATCTAATTTAAGTGTATGTGGCTATAGGTGCAAAAGTATTCTCATAATCTATCCCTTCTTTCTAGGAGAAGCCACGTGCCACAAATATTGATTTATATTTCTCTATGTTTCCATCTACAACTTGCTTGTTCTTGTAGATCCACTTGGAAGTCACAACAGACTTCCCTTCTAGTCTTGGGACAACATCCCAGACATCATTCTTCATAATCAAATGGTACTCCTCCATCATAGCATCCTTCCATTCTTTATTCCATGTCACTTATTCATCGCTGGAAGGTTCCTTATCAATGATGTCACATAATAGGGCTAAATAACCAGAGTAGGACCTAGTTCTTTTCCTCTCTCTGTGCATTTATTCGAGAGCCCCATATCTTTCTGCACCTTGGATAGCCTCTCATACCCATGCATGTTTCCTTTTGTAAGTATTCTTCTCCTGGGATGGATCTATAGGTTCCTGGGGTTCTTCTATTTCTTGATCTTCTTCTGGAGTTGCATCGTTCATAGTTGTATCTTGAATCCTTGGTTTTTCTATTTCTTCAAGTTCTGCATTAGGTCTTTTTCTGGATTTGTTTTAAGCTGAGTCTTCGTCAAATTGCACATCCCTGTTGATGTTGATCTTCTTGAATCCTGGGAAGTATATTCTATAAACCTTCAAGATTTCACTATATCCCACAAATATACCCTTATGTCCTGAAGGATCTAACTTTGTTCTCTTTTCTTTCGAAATGTGTGTGTACACTGGACAACCAAATATTCTGATATAACTAACTTCTAGTTTCTTGCCGGAGAATATTTCTTCAGGTGTCTTGTTCTCAAGTACTCTATGCAAAGTATGGTTCTCTACATACACAACTGTCCTCGCAGCTTCTGCCCATAGATGCATGGGAATATCTTGATCATGAAGCATTGCTCTTGCAGCTTCCATAATCGTTCTATTCTTCCTTTCTACAACCCCATTCTGTTGTGGATTATATTGAGGGTTCAACTCCTTCTTAATCCCTAAATCTCTGCATAATTCTTTGAATTCATGTGATGTGAATTCTCCACCATTGTTTGATCGAAAGGTCTTGATTTTCTTCTCCGTGTGGTTCTCGATCAAGGCTTTGAATTCCTTCAACTTACTGAATACTCCATCCTTGCTTTTCAAGAAATATATCCATGTCTTCCTAGAAAAATCCTCAATGAAAGAAACATAGTATACATACCCACTCAATGAACTGGATGGCATCGGACCGCATACATCAAAGTGGATTATTTCCAAGATTCCTTTTTCCTTGCTCTCTCTACTTGGAATGTATTATTTGTGTTCTTTCCTTTCACACATCCTTTGCAAACACCTTCATGTTTTTCCTATATTTATGGAACACCTTCAACAACATTTATTGCAAGTGGTAGTGCACTATAGTGCACATGTCCAAGCCTTCTATGCCAAATTTCATTTGGCTCTACTGACTCATGGGCCAAAGCTTGTTCTGGTTGGCCCTTTAGCTTATATAATCCTCCTTCTTGCTCTCCAATCACAACTGCATCATCTATAGTCTTTCCCTTTGGCCACATAAGGACTTGGCCATCTAAAAATGCAACCCTCATGCCTTTTTCATCTAATGCAGAGATGGAGAGAAGGTTCTTATTTAGTCTTGGTACAAACAATACATCCTTCATCTTCATAGAATTTCCAGAGTCTAGCCTATAGGAGGATTCACCAATACCTTTTATGGGATACTGGTAGTCATCCCTAAGTTTCACCTTGTGGGGTGACTCATCTTCAAATAGTTTCATAAAGGATTCTTTGAATCCCTTCATGGGCTTGGAAGCCCCACTATTTATGAGCCAATCATTGCTTCCATGTGTGACAGTTCCCATGAGGGAAGAAATCAAAACATATTCTTCATCACTAGAAGATTCTTATTCTTTGACTTTCTTTCTTGGAGGTTCAGCATATTCTGCAGTATGAGCATGATGTCTTCTTTTGTAGTTCTTCTTCTTTTGAGAGCCACCTTTGTTTATGGGATAGTATCTAGAGATGTGTCTTTTCTCATCACATGTGTAGCATCTGATACTATATAGATCTCTTCTAGGGTTATTCTGGTGTGATTATTTACCTTTGGGATAATGATAGTCCCTTCTGTTTTTCTTGGTTTGTACTATGAGAGCTTGGTGTACTGTGAGAGCTTGATCTTCATTTCCCATATTTTCTTCTAAAGTTACTATTTGAGCTTATTCTTGTGAGCATTCCTCCCATAGTCTACTAAAGGTGATTAACTTTCTTCTAGCACAAATCTCTTGAATGAAGGAGTCCCATAACCTAGGGAGACCATTCAAGGTGGTCATCACAATTTCTGCATTCTCTACTTCTTCATCTACTTCTTCATCTACTGCTCCAAGATGTTCTTTGATTGTATGGTCTCTGCATTCTGTATCTTCACATTCTTCAATTGATTTCTCAAAGTCATCTTCCGATTTATGTTCTTCCCTTCAAATATCTCGGTCAAGGAATCAAACATTTCATTAGGTGTCTATAGGGAGGACACCTGTGGTATGAGGTGATCCTTGATTGAATCAGAAATAATCCTCTTGTCCTTGACCAAGTTCTTCTTGTGTAAGGCCTTAGCCTCATCTCCCTCTGGAACTGGAACCTCTCCACTTATGTAGGTGTCCAATTCATTTTCTTCAAGAACCAGTGAAATTCTATACTTCCATGCTCGGAATTTTTCAACCCCTTCAAGATTTTCATCAAGCTTGGTGTGATGAGACATCTTAATTGAGAACCTCAAATGGAAATACAAAAGAATTATATCTTACCAATTTGAAATGTCAGAACTAGATATGGATTTGATCTTTTGTAGTGTTGGTTTTCTGGTTTAGTGGCAAATTAGGGTTTGACTTTCCTGGAGTTCTACCCAACCAAAAAATTCGATCTTGGTCTCTAAATTTCAATTTTGAGGAGGAGATAAATCCTATGCTGGGATCACTGAAAAATTATACTTCTATGAAAATCCCTAATTTCCTACTATAGTGGTAGGTTAAAAACTGAAAAATACTCAAAATCAGATTTTGCTTCAACAGAAAGATGTGCCCTTCAATGGAGAGTCATCCTAACCTTTTTTTGCTGATGGATTGTGGAGAGAAACCCAAAAAGTAAGAAGCCTTAGCTTCTGCAAATGCATAGTGTCTTGTTCTCAGGTTAGCTCTGATACCATGTTAGATTTTTATCATTTAGACAATATGATCTTAGGATATTATCTGAGAGAATAACATGCACAACAATCAATCACGAGAGATAATAGACACAAAGATTTTCCTCAGGGAAACCATAAAGGAGAAAACCCCACAACTTCCTCAGAGATAGAATGAGCACCAATGGCATCAGTAAAAACCAAAGACAGAAACATGATCTCCAACAGTTGTTCTCTCTCTCACTTGCGTGAGCTCCTCTTCTCTCACCTATGCACTATAGTTGGGTGAGTGTGTATCTCAAATAGAGAGGCTCACTCTCTATTTATACTAGTTTCTGACTTGACAATTACTTACCAAGTCCAACTTCTATAGGAGATTATAATAACCCTAGTGCCCCACAACTATGGGGACTTTGCGCCCAACTTACAAAGGAGGGTTAATCTATATGACTTTACATGACTTGATTACATTAATGGTTCTACCGATAGGAACATCGAGGACCAATGAAATACAATATATAAAATATAAAAGTGAATACATTATAAAGTTACAAATACATCAACACCTACATCTTTCAAAATCTAAGCGAAGATGATCCGGATGACCTTTCCTCTTTGGAGAATGGGCCAGAAGATCATCTAGGTATGGTTTGACAATGTGCTTGATATCATGGAAAACAAAGTTCATTGAACGTTGAAGGGTTTCCCCAGAATTTTTCAAGACAAATGAAATCTTCTTGTACATGAATGTACCCCAGGGACATCTAAAAGCAATTTTGCATTGTTAGTTGAGTTTAATATAAACCTGGTTATATCCTGAAAAACCATCCATGCATCAATAATCTTATCAATGAACGGTGTGGGGTAGTTTTCCTTAGGACAAGCATTATTCAAGTCTCAGAAATTCATACAAATGCATATAGTCCCTTATTTCTTATCGACCAGAACATGATTGGATACCCATTCTGTAAGAGAGATAGGGTAAATGAAACCAACTTTCAACAAGTTTTCCACTTTATCCTTAACACCTGCCACTTTCCGCAGATTTAAAGGTCTAATATTTTGTCGAATAGGTTTAATGTTAGGGTAATTTTTTATTTCATGCTCCACAATTGATGGGTCGATTCCTGGTATATCCTCATAAGACCAGGTAAATACATCACATAATTCCTTAAATAAGGCAGTATAACTAGCAATCTCTTCAGGTGAATAGTTTTATCTAATATGCACATTCTCCATGACAACTGGTTTGGTAGAAATATTGATCAGAATGGTGGTGGAATTTTGTTTCCATGTTCCCCTCAACAAAAATTCCCTCCTTGGGAAAAGGATTCATAGGCTGATCAATACCTTCATCTAGTCTCACATGGAACTCAAAATTTTCTATCCTATTCAAGTATGGAAGGAAATAGGACTTGTGATGTAAATCTTCACAAATTTTTTATAGTCCTACCATAGCTTCTAGAATTGCTCCATCAGACGACAAAACCATATCTAAGCAGTTGTAAGAATAAGTTGAGTTCTCTTCCCATGCGGGTAAGTAAACTTCATCTGACTCTCCTAATACTAGATTCGAGATAGAATCAAATGTAGCATCGAATATAGCTTGATTGGATACTTTTGTTGTTGATAAGGGAACTTGACGCTTGTCTTGCGAAGGGAGAACCCATAGGCTAGTTCTATATACAACCATATAGATGTTATTCCCTACACTAGTCATTCCTAGGTAGTTTATAGGAGCGGGCATATCAAAAGTGCCCATCAATGATGTGTACATCCCAACTCCCAAACTTTCATTCGTAGAGCATGATTGATCAATCGAGGGTATGTTAGACTCTAAAGTCTCCATATGGCCCTTCCAAGTATATGACAGTTGGTCAATAGCTACCAACTTTCCTTCATGTGGAAACAAAAGGACTCAAAAAATTGATGATGGAATAACACACATCGCATAGTTCCAACTCCTCCCCAAAAGTAAATTATAGTCCATAGGGGCATCAACAACTTTTATTTCTACAGGGACCATTTTCCCTACTAGCTTTATTTCAAAAAATGACAGGATACAATGTCTATGGAAATACCTTCCATCGAAAGCGGTCAACAAACTGTTAGATGGGACTAACTCCAAGATCCCAGATATTTCGAACATGAAATCGACATTACACATGTGGATGCACCTTCATCTATCACTATTAATCTGATGGTTTTTCTTCCATGGACTACATCAATATAAAAGGACACATGGTAAGGTAGGCGTGGTTTGACATCAGAAATATTAAACTTAGCCATCGGGCTTGTACATTCCATACAACCAATGGCCGCCAAAAGTGCATATCGCTGCGAAGGAAAAATTTGTAGCACTTCTCAGGTAGATTGTGCAGTATAAACATTCGTATTCTGGGGTGAGGTGGTGGCATTGGCTTCCTCCAATGCATATTGCTTCATTAAAAATTCATGTATCTATTTGGCCAGTGATTCTACAGTCGGTGAGTCAACTGAAGCCACCACGCCATTGGAGTGTAGTCTAGGATTAGGTTTAGCAAATTTTTTATTGGACCTTGGCACCTCAGGAATAATCTCATCGAGAATCCTAGACTAGGCATATATCAAATCCAGTTGTTGGGCCCTGAGTATGGCCTCCTCCTCTAAGGTCACTCTCGAAGTTGAAATGTCTTTTGAAATATAAGACAATAAATATTTCAAAAACCATTCCAACAGGAATTCGGGAGGAATATTGGCTTTAATGAGACTTTTTCGTCTTCTCCACTCCTGAATGTGGTCAAATATATGAGTGGATTTGTTTTGCTGATAGGTCGACAGAAGGTATGTACCAACATCATACTGGACAGGAAGTTGAGAGTGATTTAGAGAATTGGCTCTCAATCAATAAAACCATCGAAGTAGACAGACGAAAGTTTGATTTACAATTTTTCCACAACAGTGGTAAGAGTTCATTGAAAAATCCTCAACTAAATTGAATCATCGTTCAATGAGTTGGAGGAGCACCACAAATGGAACCTTGTTACATGGTCACTCGTATCCTCTCCAATTTTCCCTTCAAACTTAGGAATGTAAAAAAGGTAATTTAAACAGAACCAGTGGCCAAGTTGGATTGTGGTGCACAGGGTAATTCATGAGTTTCGATAAGTTTGACAAGTTTAAAGTTGCCAAAAATGGTAATTTGGGCCTAACCGGAGATTGATATTGAGGATTCTGGGGCGAGGAAGTACCCACACTAGTGTTCCCAAATGTGAGGTTGGGGTTGCCCCCAACCACCAACTGTGAAGAAACAGTAATGTTTTGAAATGGATTCCACCCAAAGGCCAAAGGATTACTAACATAAGGTGTGTTGTACTGCATTCGGATGATTCTAACCGAAGTTGGAGGCTTAGATACATGAGTTCTGATTCCCCCGCTTAAAAGTGAGAAGGGAGAGCTTTTGAAAGGAGCAGTCGACACTTGACTAGAAGTTTGAAAGCTGAAACCTGAAAAAGGGTTTGGGATTCCATATGAATCACTAACATAAGTAGGATAAGGACCTACATAAGGGGCGGATGGATGAATGGGTCCTTCATACCACGAAAATCCTTGGACAAAGGACATAGAACGAATAGGACCACTTTGAGTATTTGGAAATAACGGAGAAGAATTAAAAGGCACATTGGGTATCCCAGTCACAACCATCACTACAACAAAATACCCTTTTGGGGGCATTTTTGGCTTGTGGCAGTTTTCCTAAACCCCCCCTTTCCCCCAAAAAAACGTTTTATAGGTAGTTGGGGGCGGTTCTTAAAAACCCCCCTCAAAACTCCTGAAAAATGAAATTTTGGGGGCGACTTTTAAACCCCCCCAAAAAGTATGATTCTCAAGACTTTTGGGGGTGATTTTTTAAACCCCCACCCCCCAAAAATTCCAATTCTCAATACTTTTGGGGGCATTTTTTTAACCTCCCCCCCCCAAAAAAAAAAGTCCAATTCTCAATACTTTTGGGGACATTTGTTAAACCTCCTTTCACGTCCCCACCCCTCTACTTGGCAGAGAGGACATGAATAAGATCTATCAAATTGGGCAATCTAATCCCCATGAACATAATATAAAAATGCATGAATTAAAATTTACACAAATGTATAAATTATTAACATATAGCGGAAGCATATATGTTCATACAAGCATTTAGGATGTTCATAGTAATTCATAAAACAAATACAGTTGCAAAAATAAAATACAGGAGAATACTTATATTGAAGGAAGATTTTCCCACAACCAGCTATGTCACTACAACATTGCAACCAACCATAGGCCAATGTGCTCTTTAATCTCTCAGCAACACTGCCACCCCTGAGTTGGGCATGTTTTCCCCCAAGGAAGAAGGAACACTAGAAGACTTCACTCATAGCCAAGGATACAATAAAATTCAATCAAGACAACACGGTTGGGTTTATCAGACTTACACAGCTAGTGGTTTACACTTAGCCAAATTCACATAAGACACAACCAAGCCAACAGATGGGTTTATCAGGCTACTAGCCAAGCCATCCTTCCAGTTGGGTTTATCAGGATGCCAAGGAGGTGGAAAGACTGACTGCTAATCTAGTGAGATCAACCCTAGAGCTATGAACACCCACACCAGATCTAGCCTAACTTCTAAAATATTACACACCCAAAACAAGGAATAATTCCCTTCTCTGCTACACATTCCCTCGGGCCATGCCTTCCCTTCAAGTGCTATTCAGGGTACGCAAAGAAGAAAACAAGCCGGTCTGTGAGGTTCCTTCACACACTAGGTTTATCGAGCAAGTATAGACTCCATTTCCATTCCTCAAACCAGTTCAGATTCCAAACAAGGATGTAAACATAGTTATCTTGGTACTGGGATTAACAAAACGTAGCAGATGCCAGGGATTGCATACACACACAGTAATTATGAATTCTAAGCATTGCCAAAGCCAGACCGACTGCTACATTTACAAAAAACAAACCTTTTGCTAGTGATTCAATTCAAAGACACCAAATTGATTTTGGGCAATCTTATTTAGGGAAAAACTAGCAGACATGAAAAAAATCATGAAAGGAAACAAATTGCTGAACAGGGAAAAATAGTAATTGAAAACTAAAAAACAAAATGGCAGAACAAGAGAAATCCCCCGAAGGGTCAAGACACCGAATCATTTTTTTTCTTGCTTGTTGCTGTGTGAATTCCTATTGTGATCCAAAAACGTTACACACAATCAAAATTGCAAGGGGAAGGTCAAACGCCCATGTGTGAGGGAAAAGTAGTCATTTTTGTGTTTTCTTGCCCAAGAAAATTTATAAAAAAAACATTTTTCTTAGAAATGGTGCTCGGCCCATTTCAAATTTCTACCCACTCTTCCCATCCCCCACTCCCTTATCCTTAGGAAAAATCATGCCCCCATCTCATTTAGTTTTTTTGATATAGTCGATTGTGGGTTTTAATTAAAATTGCAATTTTAACATGGTGTGCGAACTTATAACATTCAACTAGGATAAAATACCATTCGCCTAACCTTAATTGCAGAAATATAAATACTAATTCGATGGTGGGGATTTTTCCTAGAGCTCCACACAATGATTATTTACATCATTTATTTAAATGCAAACGGGGTCAAAACCAGGGTGTTACATTCCCCTCCCCCTTCAACAGCAATGTCCTCAGTGCTTTACAATATTGAACAAAAATGATTTACTGGTACTGCCCTCAGCAATCTGCAGAATTGAACAAAAATGGATGTGCCAGTCGCATGGAATCCTCCAGCTCCCATGTAGCTTCTTCAGGACCGTAGTGCTCCCATTGCACCTTCACCTATCCTATTGCTGAGTTCCAGAGCATTGTGACCTTCCTAGCGAGGATGCGCATAGGCTCAATTTGGAACTCTCCCTCGAGATCAACCTGAATCACATCCCAATTTATTACATCGTTAGGATCATGTACATATTTCTTCATCAAAGAAACATGAAAAACATTATGAGCTCTAGTGCTAGAAGGCAATGCAATTCTATATGCAACTGGTCCTATTCTTTCAAACACTTCAAACGGCCCATAGTATCTAGGTGACAACTTGGAACAACTTCCAAGCTTCAAGGAACTCTTATTTTCCCTCACTCTGAGGTAAACATGATCCCCAACACTGAACCCTCTATTCACCCTATGCTTATCTGCAAATATTTTCTGTTTGTCCTAGGATGCTTTTAGATTCTACCTGATCTTTACAACCTCCTAGTCCATCTCCTTGATCAATTATGGACCAAGAACAACCCTGTTCATTGGGTTATCCCAAGTTACTAGCACCCTACACCTTTTGCCATACAAAGCTTCATATGGACTCATCCCCAAGGATGCTTGTTGTCCATTGTTATAAGCAAATTCTACCAGGTGTAAATAGTCTTCCCACTTGGATGGTTTGTCCATCACATACATGCGAAGCATGTCTTCTAGCACTTGGTTAACTCTCTCTATCTGCCCATCGGTCTGATGATGGTAGGCCATGCTGAAAGTCAATTTTGTACCCAAATCCACAAACAACCCCTTCCAAAAATTGGAAGTGAACTTGACATCTCTTTCAGAGACTATTTCCTTAGGCAATCCATGCAATTTGAAAATATCCTTCATGAATATCTTTGCAATGTCATCAGTCTTATGCATAGACTTAACTAGTATAAAATGTGTGACCTTTGTCAACTTGTCCACCACAACCATGATGGAATCATGTTGTCTCCAAGTCATCGACAATCCTGTAATAAAATCCATGGAAATAACTTCCCATTTCCATTCTGGAACCGGCAAAGCTTGTAACAAACCTGCTGGGTGTTGATGCTCAACCTTCACCTGCTGACACTTCATGCACCTTGAAATATATTTAGCCATTTCCTTTTTCATTATTGGAAAAAATTACTACTTTCTAGCTATAGTAATCATATTCTGATATCCTGGGTGACCAGAATATGGAGCTTGATGGATCTCATCCATAACAACCCTCCTAAAATCTGCTACATTTGGAATATAAATGTTGTTCTTATAAGTAAGAAGTTCATATTCTTCCAATTTATATCCCTCATACTTCTTTTCAAGGCTTTGTTGTTGCAACTTGTCCTTGACCTATGCATACAATTCATCTTCAGCAACATGATTAGAAATTTGCTTCCTCAAATTTGATTAGAGAATACTAATGGATTCCACATGCATTTCCTGCACCTTCCTATTGAGTGCATCAGCTACCTTATTCTCTTCTCCTTTTATGTGCTTGATTTCAAAATCAAACTCACATAAAAACTCCAACCATCTCACTTTCCTAGCATTCAGAGTAGGCTGATCAAACAAATACTTCAGACCACAATGGCCTGTCCTTAGCTCAAATCTTCTTCCCATCAAGTAATGTCTCCACATCTTGAGAGCATGTACTATGGCTGAAACTTCTAGATCGTGAGTAGCATAGTTCTTTTCATGCTCTTTTAGCTTCCTGGATTCATAACATATCACATGGTTGTCTTGCATAATAAATCCTCCAAGTCCTTGGCCACATGCATCTATACACACCACAAAATATTTCTCTGGGTTTGCAACTTTCAATACCAGTGCACTTGTGAGAAGATACTTTAACCACTGGAAACTTTCTTCACACTTCAAGGTCCATTCAAACTTTATCCCCTTCCTTTACAAAGAAGTGATAGCATGTGCAACCTTAGAGAATGCTTCAATGAATCTCCTATAATATCCTGTAAGCCCCATAAAATATCTTACCTCTGTCACATTCTTTGGAGTAGGCCAATTCTTAATAGCTTCAATCTTCTTAGGGTCTACAGATATACCCTCCTCATCTTTGCATAAGGTTGATGTTCTCTGAGCAATTGCAATGTTAGTCTCAAATGTTCTTCATGCTCTTCTTCATTTTTATAATAAACAAGAATGTCATCAAGGAAAACAAGAACGAATTTGTCCAAATACCTGCTAAAGACACTACTCATTAGGCACATAAATGTTGCTGGTGCATTTGTGAGTCCAAATGGTACCACTACAAACTCATGATGTCCATACCTTGTCCTGAAGGTTGTTTTATGAATGTCTTCATCCTTGATTCTCACCTTATGGTAACCAGACCTCAATTCAATCTTCAGAAAATACCTTTGCTCCTTTCATTTGATCGAAGAGCTCATCAATTCTTGGCAAGGGATATTTGTTCTTCATTGTGAATTTGTTCAACTACCTATAATCAATACACATTCTGAGTGTACCATCTTTCTTATTCACAAATAGAACTGGTGCTCCCCAAGGAGACACACTTGGCTTGATATACTTCTTCTCTAGCAACTCTTCCAGTTGCATCTTTAGCTCTAGCAATTCTAGTGTACTCATTCTGTAGGGTGTATTGGACACTGGTTCTGCTCCTAGCACAAGTTCAATTGTGAAATCAATGTCCCTCTTGGGAGGAAGCCCTAGAATATCATTAGGAAACACATCCCTGAATTCCTGCAACACATGAAAGTCTTCCAACTTGATAGTTTCCTTCTCTGCTTCCTCCTCAATATGGGCTGCATACAACTGACAACCTTTTCTACAAAACTTCTTTAACTGCATTGCTGAAATATGCCTCACAAAAATTACCTTTGGAATGCCTCTTACAACTATTAGGTTCCCTTCTTCATCCATGCATTCAAAAGTCTTATTATAAAAGTCAAGCTTCACTCTGTGAGCTTCTAACCAATCCATTCCAATGAGAACATCATAGGAACCAAGTGGTAGAACATTCACATCTACACAAGTGACCAATCCATTAATAGCCAATGGACATTTCTATACCACTTCACTAGCCTTTCTCTTAGTTCCAGTGGCTAGCTAAATTAACCAAGACTTGCTATGATTTACTTTCCTAAGAGCACAAACCTCCACTACTATAGGAGCAATATAACTATGATTAGAACCAGGGTCAATCAAAATAGAAATAGATTGATCAACAGTCTTACATGTAACTTCAACCATTGTTGACTGGTGATCTGCCTGGCGGTCTTCTAGTGCTGCATAAATTCTAGGTATGACCCTTTCTACTTGTCCCACTATTTCTGCCTCTTGAATATTATATGTTGGCCTTGCATTCTCATTCTCAAGTGGACAGTACCTACGCATGTGGGGTCCTTCACATTTCCAACATTGGAGTGGTCCTTTATTCTGGCGTGGATATTTTGGCTTCTCTCATGCCGCTCTAGATGGATGCTTCTCAACTTGTGCTGGTTGCTTATGTTGATTCTTGAAGTTAGAAGGTTTGTAACCTTTATTCCTTTGGTCAAACTTCTCACTCCTTTTTTCCTTCCATGTTTTATGGTAATCCGGTTTTCCTCTGTTGTGATCATAGCAGTACTTAGCCTTCCTTATTGCTTCCTCAAGAGTCCTAGGTTCATAAAACTCAATCCTGTATTTGTAAGACTGAGGAAATATTCTTAGAAAATGTTGGATCTTCACCTTCTCATCTTTTATGTACTTGACATACCTCAACATCTCCAAAAAATTATTGGCATACTCTTCCATAGCCTGTTGTCCCAATCTCAACTCATGGAACTTTTTTATCTTGTCATCATAGTACCTATCAAAGAGGTACTTCTACTTGAAATACTTTTGGAACTGCTTCCACACAATCTTCCTTTCATTGATCTTCTTTACTTGTCTAAAATTCTCCCATCATATGGATGCCCTTCCAGTAAAATTGGAAATGGCTACTCTAGCTTTCATATTCCCAGAATAGACTTGGACTTGGAAATATTTCCTCATCCCCAGAAGCCAAGCTTCAGCTTCTTGGCTAGTCTTTACCTCACCATTGAAGGTAGGTGGATTTTCCTACCTGAATTCATCTCGTTAGTGGTTATGGTAATGCCTCCTCTTATTCTCATGAGAAGAAGCACTTGAATCTCCAATGGAACCTTCAGAGTCAGATGACTCGCTAGGTGATCTCTTTCTTCTTCTAGCAGTGTTCTTACTCCCTTCTGGATTTTCTGTCCAGTCTCGAGAGTTCATATTTCTCTGAATATCTGTCAAACTTTGAAGCATGGATGCATTCAGTTGATTCTACTCCTCCTGAGCCTTAACCAATCTTTCATTATCTTCCCTGTAACTTTGCGTCTCCACCATTAGGATTCTCATTGTGGCTGCAAAATCTGGGGGAGTCTCTTGCAATCTTATCCCATTAAATTATGTCTCATCATTTCCAACTTGGACATTTTCCACCATAGCATCTTCCTCGTACTCATTGAGGTTCTGTGCATCATCATGCATGTTGTCAGTTCTCATGACTGAACCAAAACCCAACTTACCGAGTTGTACTATGTGGAATGTTTCCTTTGAAGCTAACTATGATTTTACAAAATGAGTTAATAACACAGTTTTTAAATTATAAATTTATAGCATTTTTAGAAATTCATAACTACTTACCTTCATTTGTAAAAAAAAAAAACATATATTGACAACTTCTCAAAACATAGAATTTTCTTTTCATAAATAACGACTGTATGAAGGGGATGATGGGGGTCAAGGGGGATTTCCCTCTTGTGTCTTCCCTCCGACGTCTCCTTCTACTGCGTCGAAAAATGTTTGACTTTGGTCCGCCGTTGTGTCGGAAATATTTTTGAATTTCACCCACCATAGCAGTGAGATCTTCATCTTCCATCCATCATAGCGGCTCCATATTCCTTTCTCATTCATCATAGTGGCTCTTTCCTCCACTTCCTTCCATTGTAGCAGCTCTTTCCTCCACTTCTATCCACCGTAGCGGCTCATTCCCCAACTCTGACCCACAACTACGGCCCTCTATCTTCTTTTTCCCGCCGTTGTTGCGGCTTGAAACTTCTTTTTCCTGCCACCGCAATGCAACACTTAGACAATTTTATTTCTTCCTTAGTGGTGAAAAACTTGGTTTCCACCTGCCGTTGCAGCTCAAGCCCCGACTTCCACCCATCGTTGCGGCTCAAGCCCCGACTTCCACCTGCCATAGCGGTTCAGGTCTTGGATTCCACCCACCGTTGCAGCTCGGGTTTTAAATTCCACCCACCGTTGCGGCTCGAGTCTCCTTTTTCCCATCGATGTATCATCTCAACTTTTTTTCTCCATCGCCGCTACAGTTCAAACTCTTTTTCTTTTTGTTGTCGTTGTGGCTCTCCTTTAGCCACCCCAGCCACTACAATATCTCACATTTGGCTTTCTCATCCACTAAGGAAAAGTGCTTGATACTTAGAAAATTAAAAAAAAAAAATTATGTCTGCCTCTTCTCCTGCTGATCACAGAGAGTAGTTCTTCATGGCCCATTGAGGCCCAAAGATGCAACCAGAGCTCTGATACCACACTATCATGTCCCCACCCCTCTACTCGATGGAGAGTACGCGACTAACAGCTATCAACCCAAGAAATATAAGCCCCATGAACATAATATAAAAATGCATGAACTTAAATATACAAATATGCATAAATTATTAACATATAGCAAAAGCATAACCATTCATACAAGCATTCAACATGTTCATATTAATTCATAAAACAAATGTAGTTGCAACAATAAAATACAGGAGAATATTTATCTTCAAGGAAGCTTGTCCCGCAACCAGCTATGTCACTGCAATGTCCACCCCACCATAGGCCAATGCGTTCTTCAATCTCTCAGCAACACTGCCACCCTCTAGCTAGGCATGTTTTTCTCCAAGGAATAGGGAACACTAGTAGACTTCACCCATAGCCAAGGATACAATAAAATTCAGTCAATCCAACACATTTGGGCTTATTATACTTACATAGGCAGTGGTTTTTAGCCAAATTTACATGAGACACATCCAATCCAACATATGGGATTATCAGACTACCAGCCAAGCCATCCTTCCAGTTGGGGTTATCAGGATACCAAGGAAGTGGAAAGACTGACTGCTAAGCTAGTGAGATCAACCCTAGAGCTATGAGCACCCACACCGGATCTAGCCTGACTTCTAAACAATTACACACCCAACACAAGGAATCATTCCCTTCTCTGCTACACAGTCCCTCAGGCCTTGCCTTCCCTTCCAGTGCTATTCAGGGTATGCAAAGAAGAAAACCATCCTTCTAGATTGGTCTGTGAGGTTCCTTCACACACTAGCTTTATCGAGAAAGTCTAGACTCCATTTCCATTCCTCAAATCAGTTTAGATGCCAAACAAGGATGTACACATAGTTATCTCGATACTGGGATTAACAAAATGTAGCAGACACCAGGGATTACATACACACACAGTAATTACGAATTTTGAGAATTGTCAGAGCCAGCCGACTACTGGATCTATAGAAACCAAACAGTTTTCTGGTCATTTAATTCAAAGACACCAAACCGATTTTGGGCAATCGTATTCAAGGAAAAACTAGTAGATAGGAAAAAAATTGTGGAAGGAAACAAATTTTCGAGCAAGGAAAAATCGTAATTGAAAACCAAAAACCAAAAACGTGGAACAGGAGAAATCCCCCCCAAGGGTCTAGACTCAAAATAATTTTTTTGCTTTCTTGCTACTACGTGAATGTCGATTGGGATCCAAAAATGTTACACATAGTCAAAATCATGAGTAGAAGGCGAAATGCCCATACGTGAGGGAAAAGTAGTCGTTTTTGTGTTTTCTTGCCCAAGAAAATTCTAAAAAAAAATGTTTTTCCCAGAAATGGTGCTCTTCCCATTTTGAATTTCTACCCACTCTTCCCATCCCCCCACTCCCTTATCCTTAGGAAAAATCATGCCCCCATCTCATTTAGTTGTGTTGACATAGTTGGTTGTGGGTTTTAATTAAAATTGCAATTTTAACATGGTGTCCAAAATTATAAAGTTCAAATACCATAAAATACCATAGGCCCAACCTTAATTGCCGAAAAATAAATACGAAATCGATGGTGGGTATTTTTCTCAGAGCTCCACACCAT
>LPNX010875258.1:759914-926034 GCA_001517045.1 Pseudotsuga menziesii | reverse complement strand
CCCCCAAAAGTCCAACATGACTTGGATTTTTTTTTTGGGGGGGGGGGGTTGGAAACACCCCCCCAAATATCCAACTTGATAGATATCTTAGTTAAACATACAACATACATCCAAATGCATAGTAATCACATATAGCAGAAGATAAACCCCAAGAACAAAGGAGAAACTCCTCCAAAGATATGGAACCCCGAAAAATACTTCTTCTAGCTGGTAGCGAACTTCTTCCTTGAGTGGAGTGAACTTGGTTGGGTGAAAATGAGTGAGGCACCAATATAAACACCAAATTTCATAGAGAAAATAAGAACATCTCCTTACTGCAAGTTGTATCAATTGTCCTAGTGATGACCAAGTACATCAAGGATCCTCTCAACTTCATGTACAGTGGGATCCACCAAATATGGTTCAAAAAACAACATCACTTATATTTTTTACCATTAGTGTAGACATGTACTCATATTCCATCATGTTATATCTACTCAAGACCTCAACTGTGTTCTTCCCTTAAAGGAGGAATATCTCATTAGGTATCATCCACACCTCTAATACCAATATGTGGTACAATGGTCCAAGATCCTCATATTGGACTCAAGGATAACTTCCTCTGCACCTGTCAATAATTCTCTCTATATCCTTAGAAGTAAATTGAGTAGTCGATCACGCCCTTCGAGACTAAAAGAATCTAATCATTTCTAGAGTCTGCCATGACTCCAACTAGATTCCAACTGCTTCTCATGATCATCGATAGAATCAACAATTATAGCAAAGAGATCATCATCCATTGGGGCCTCCTGCCAACCATCAATTTCCATATGAGATCCTATAGACCTTTGGGTCATGTGTCCACATATGACTGGATGTACTATATCCACATCTATTCCATATTAGTGTTTCTCACTTTATCACAAAATCCATGCTCCTAGAAGCTTTTGGATTTTGAGCATCCTTCTCTCTCTCGAACACCGAATATCAACGAGATCTATAAATAAACAAACTATATAGAATATTATTTTTTATTATATTAAGATGTTAATACTAGTGTTAAATATAAACAAATAAACTATATAGAATATTATTGTTGTTAACATTCTATATAGCCTATAAGGTTTACAGGTTAAGTCAATTAGAAAAATATAAGCCATAAGATTACCAATCAAATAGTCTATAAGGTTTACGGTTAAGTCAATTAGAACAATATAATTCATAATATTACCCACCAAATAATTGGTTTTTTCAACCCATCATTGACAAATGTTGTTATTGGTTTTTGCAACCCATCATTGACAAATTATTTGGTTTTTTCAACCCATCATTGGCATCGAAAAATGTTGTTAGTTTTTCCAAAAGGGTAGGGACCTGATAGGTCATCCCGAACTCCAGGCTGGTGAGCTTTCTCATGGAGTCCAAACACCCAGAGCCCCCACATACCCTTTCACTACGTGTTAATTAAAATTGAGAAGGATGGGATTTATAAACACTAAATATATCAATTTCTCTATCGATGTGGGACAAATCCAAAACATCGACTCAATCTACACTATTCATTCCATATTTGATGATTGCTAAGTCTCCTGGATAAATTTTGCTCCATATTTCATTTAATTGATCACCCTGCTTCCTGCATCAATCACCTGTTCATTTCATCAATTTCCCTGGAATGTAATTAATATCGATGGTTGAATTATGGTTTAAGCATATCAATTGGTGAAAAAATACGCCCAACTTAGTGTCTTTACCATTTGACAGCTATATTTGCATTGAATTTCAGAGGAGAGCTGGTGTGGAAAATTTACAAGAATTAGAGGTGGTCAAGTATATGACCATAACACCAATTGTGAAGAAGCATAAGAATTCCAGTGGAAATCATTGGGAAAGTAATTTGAAACCTACTCTTCTTATTAATTTAAGAAATAGTGATATGTTATGATTGATTGGATATTTTGCAACCAAATTGTGATTTGACATAAACCATCTTGTGCATGGATATTGAATAAATAATTTATTGAGGGTTATGCCCACCATTCTTGAGCATAGGAACTATTTGGAAACACTATGTATATTCCAAAAATTGATATGGCAAGCATTTCAGATAGGGAGAGTGAGGAAGATCCTGGCCCCCCTGTTGAGGTCTAGAGGGATTAAAACAAAGTATTTCAAGATAATATGTTCGACCCAAGCAATAATTTGCTTCACAAAGGAATTCAAAGATACCGAAATGTCCAAATATTGAAATATTAAATTGCATTTCTCAACATTCCAAACACAATATTTTATTTTCTAACCCTATTGCAAAATTTTGCTAAATAATAGATCTAGACACCCAAACAATCATAGTTGATGCAAAAG
Organism: Pseudotsuga menziesii; assembly: GCA_001517045.1. Classification (NCBI taxonomy): domain Eukaryota; kingdom Viridiplantae; phylum Streptophyta; class Pinopsida; order Pinales; family Pinaceae; genus Pseudotsuga; species Pseudotsuga menziesii. The sequence goes on along the minus strand of LPNX010875258.1, from coordinate 923,691 downwards.
CATATTCTCTCATCTTCAACATTGAAGATCAGTCCAAAAAGAGTGAAGATATTTTATGATCAACTCAATTCCTTAAGTTAAATTATTGTATTATCCTAAGTTTGCAAAATAAATCTAGAAGGTTCTAGTTACATTATGAGTCATAAGGACAAGAGCTTAGTCATGAAACTGAATTTGGATGTTGGCATAACTCATGGGAGAAGCTAGCGGATAGGATAAGGACTGATATATTCGGTTCAGTAAAGATAGGATCAAGTTTCCTAAGTTTAGAAGTAGTTGAAGAATTCTAGGAGGTCTGTTTAGTGAGCTAGAGGCATTGAATTCCAGGATTTGTATTGTAAGTCTAAGGACATAGTAAACTTGGCTTATTGAATTTATTGATAAAATGAATGTGAAATCAAACCATGGAGAGAAATGAGAGTTCTCTGAATAGAATATGCATGTACAGAAATGAATTGCTAAAATCGTGTTTCATTATATTATGGATTGTTTCTGTGTATGTTTAGTGGAATAATTCTAGTCTATGTGATATCTTGGGAAATGGCAGAATCTCAGTGTTTATGTAGAGTTGATATTAATAGAGTTTCATTATCTGTGTGAGTCCTTTTACTAATGATAGATTGGTATTTTAATTTTTCATGAGAGTGGTTGTTGCAACTGTTATTAAGCTAACTAGTTGGCAGAGGATTAGACCAGTGAAAGGAGATATAAGGTCTGCCAATTTTCATTATATAAGACCTTGAAGAGTGTTAATAGGATCCTGAAGTTGTTTGAAGGGACATTTATATGTGGGAAATGTAAAATGATTGAAAAAAATCTAGTTCTAACCTTGTAGGTGTGTATGAGTGATAAAAATATGCTCCAGGTTATGTGGTGGTAAAAATGAATGGATTAGATGCATAACAAATGAAATCGACGGTTGTAATAGATTTCAATGAAATTTAACATTGTTGGAACATGGTTAAATGATGTGCAAGTTGAACCGTCAGATGAACAGGTAAAGCAGATCGACGGATGAGGAATATTTTGCAAAGCCAAACATGTGCAGAGAAATAAATTATGAAGGATTGTGAAATATCATATATCCTTTAAATTTTGAATGCCTGAGATCAAGGGATGTTGATGATGTACGGTTTCAATGGATTTTGCAGCAGAAAAGTGCACGGAGGATAACATATGTCGAGGCTGTGAAATCTCATAGGACCCACACATCTCTACGATTGAGAGGAATTTTGCAGCCCGAACATGCGAGGAGGATAAAATACTTCGGGGCCACGAAATATTGTAGACCCCACACATTTGAATGGTGGAGATATGGTGGAAAGTTTATCTATGGTCCAAGTGGATTTTGTGATGGGAAAATGCGCAAAAGTTAACAAGATGAGCGGTTTCAAAATTGGGTAGGGACCATATTATGGGATAGCTGATATTTCTCATGGATCAAGATATAATGATGAAAACTATTTCGCAGTGGAAATATGTGAGGAGAAATAGAAGGATGGTAAGTGCAAAATGGAGGGAAACAAAAGATTAAATTGGTATAAAGAATCAACAGTGCAGAATTGATCTGGATGGATAAAGGGCTGAGAATTGTTTCAATTGATAAAGATGCAATATGGATAAGGGTACAAAAATTTATAAAATAATGTGCTAGTAAATTTTGAGCATTATTTTATTCTCTTGCATTGGAAAATGAAGGAGACAACACTGCAAAAGCAGCCAAATTATACGCCATCTTTGGTCCACTTGGAAGTACATCAGGTACGCCTATGTTCTTTCTAAAACTGTATAAAATGGCCTAAATGGAAAATGTAGAAGCTTAGAGCCTAGAGTATCATAGGGTAGAAGAATTGTTTGAAGATACAGATGCTGATGTTTTTTATACTATGCTGTTAAATATACCCATTGATGTTGTTAAGAAGAATTTGAAATTGCTTAAAGAATAAGGAATTGAGATCCATAACATTTACCAGTCCTACTTTTAGTTTTTCACTACTGACCAAACCCCAAAATGCCAATAATTTTTTGATTGGTGTACCAATAACTATTCCCTTTTTGAAAGAGTTATAATGGACATTTCCAGTTCCACAATCTTGTGTCCTATTAATTCCTTGGTTGTTAGAAAAACCATGTTAGTCCCGGATGAATTTACCCTGAAAGCCAAGAGTTACAGTGAAGAATCTATATTCCAATGCTTTATAGACTCCACAATTGAGAAAAATTCAAGATTTTTTCAAGAATTGTTTCAAACCAGATGTCGAGTCATTAAACCAACCATTTCTAGTTGATGTTGTCCTTTTTACTAAAGAAACCCAGTATGTGGTATCCTTGTTATGTCACTATTTAGGTCTATATGCAGACAAGTACATTAGTACTGAACCCCTCATGAGTCTACTTTTTGTCTTGAGTACTTGTCTAGTCATTTCTGATGAGTCGAGTCAGTCGTTACAAGTTTCATGCCTAAAGTTTGATGATTTTTTAGCTGAGAATATTCATTCTCAGTTAATGAACTTCCACAAGGTGAAGACCTTCATATTTTAATCTTATCTATTGAAAATGTTTCTTTCTTTTAATGAGGATAATTTGCAGTTACCAAAAATGGTATCGACTAAAGAAATGAATGGAGACTATACAAAATTTATGAACTTCCTTGCGTAGGAGGTTTATTCCACTATTTTTCAAAACAAGATGCCCAGAGTACTGCCAAAGATGTAAACTATTTTCCATCTTTCTATAGAGAAGAGGATAGGTGATTGGTTTTTGTTTGAGAATGGAATAGTGATCAGATTATATGGTTTTTTGCATTCACCTTATATGTTTCCAACTTTCCGAACTCCTAGAGTGTTCTCCATGGAATTCATTAGACATAATTTAATAGTATAGACAGAACACTCTTTAAACTTCAATAAATCTACTCAAATCAAGTATCCATGGTCTGTAGGGACATTTACCATCAAGAATAAGGCTACTTTTCCAATGATTGAGGTCTTACTAGGAGAAATGGGATTTCCAACAGAGCTTGCAATTAACTATGAACCTCGTCATGTTATATCAAATAGAAGAAAAGTTGTGAAAAGGAAGCCTTTTAAGCATGAAGAGATTGTTGGATTGGCAGATGCTTCTAATTGGTCTGACTATCCAAAAGAAACCCCAAAGGATGTTAACATGCTGGAGGATTCAAATTATCCTATAAGAGAGGTAGTTTCATTGTTACCAGACACTTCTAAATTGTTTTCAGCAGCTAAGAACATTACACCATTGGCCAACCATTCAGAAAGAACTAATAAGCGAGACTTTTTGGATGCAATGGACACTGAAGAGGAAGATGCTACTATAACTCCAAAAAAGCATAAGACTGGAGCATAAGGACAAACTTTTCATATTACAGATGAAAATGAAGGAAAAAAGAAAATGGTAGTAGCAGGCCCCGTTTTTGAAGTAAAGGAGTATGAATTTTCCAATAAACCAGCCGACTCCACCTCCTAGTCCAAAATAAAAGAAGAATTATTGGAGAGAAACAAAGACTCTAAAGACATAACTTGAGAGAAAATTTTGAAGTTGTATTCAGAGGTGATAAATATTTCAAATCAAGATGTATATCTGGTTTCAGTTAGAGACTATGCTCATAATACTCTAAACATGGCCTTGGAAACCAAGAATAGAGATGCAGAAATGAAGATGAACTTGGACGATATCCCATTACCTGATATGATCCATTTACACAAGCAGACAAGGAATATTTTTTTACTGATTTGTTGAATACCACTCTGGGATTATTAAAGTTGCAGAACCTTAAAAGTAAAATTGAAAATTAGTTAAGATAAGAAAAGGTGGAGAATATAGATCACCAAACACAAATAAAAAAGTTGCAAACAGATGTACTAGCTGGTGAATTCCAAAATGACAAGGGAGCTGGGATCTAGAAGTTGTTGAAGAGAAAGAAAAAGACATCCAATTATTGAAAAAGAAGCTTAAAATACCTGCTACACAATTGATATAAGGACCTGAATTGGTTGATATAGAGGAAGAAAAATAAAAATTGAATAATGAGATGACTGACTGCAAGGATAAAATATTGAAATTTGCTGACAAAGAAAAAAAGTGGCAGAAATACATGGCCTTAGTAATAGAAAGTGAGAAAAATATGAAAGAAAATTTTGAGGAAATGGAAAATAAATTACAGAATAAGGAGAAAGAACTTGAGAGTAGGATTATTCCTACTATAGGTAAATCCAGTGATCAGTTTATAGTCCAAGCCATGTCACAGGTGAGCATAAAAGATTTAGAACTAAATGGACTAAGGAATCAAAATAAAAACTTGGAGAACTTGGCAGTGCAGAGAGAACAGGAAAGGAAAACTTGGGAAGCTAAATATCAAGCATGGAAGGCCAAATGCTAGGAGTTGTTAACTAAAAATGATAAATTAATAAAGAGGTAACATGACAGTCAGCCTTGCAAGGAGCTAAGCATATCATATGGGATGTGCTTATAATAGAAGTACCTAAGCTTAGGCCCTATTTAGAATATATTTTGTACAAGGAGATTGTGACGCAAGAAACTAAACAAAGTGTCTTGATAGTGAGGCAAGTATTGAATAAAAGATCTAAAGACATAGCTGAAAATGCAACCAGTTTTCTAAACAATTTGACACAAGAATATATAAAGAAGGCAAACATTTCAGATAGGATCTCAACTATTACATGGGTAAGAAAAGTGATGAAAAAATATCAACATTTATATACGGTTCAAGATAAAATGGATATTATGAATCACCAAATTAAGAAATTCATTGAAATGTTTAATCCCTTATTCAAAATAGGACTTCCTTTCTTTTGGGAAGAGAAAGAAGGGATGTGGTCTGAAAATGAATATAATGACATGTTAATTAGTTGCATACTAGATCACAGGAAGTTTGATGATATGTAGCAGTCTTTGTCTGCGTCACATCCCCTCCTGCCCTAGAGGAGAGAATGTGACCCAACTCTTCTACCTGAGTTACCTAGCTCTGATTATACATTCGTATGATAATTCCCGATTCTTTTTTTTTAATCTACACAATCCAGAATTTCCCTTGCTAACATTTTGATCTAGACCGTGTATAACTCTTTATCTTTCCTAATCACAGAGAGATCAAATGGTGGAGAATCATCTCACAGAAAATCAACGGTGCAGAGAGCTTCACTTGAGGAATTGAAAACATATGAAAATTTCACTCTGGCACCTCGCATCTCGCATGCAGAATGGCCGTTGTGGAGATCAAAGTTGCAAAAATCAAAATTTACCATAATTCATTTCTGCATCCCACATCCCACAAATTGTGGAAGGGAAATTGCAGAAAGCATATTTTTCCAAACAACATTTCGGCATCCTACATCCCACAAATTGTGGAAAGGAAAATGCGGAGATCAAAATTTCCAAAGAAATTTTCTGCATCCCGCATCCTGCAAATTGCGGAAAGCAGATTTCTCCAAACGACATTTCCGCATTCCACATCCGGCATCAAGCAAATTGCATAAACAAAAATGCAGAAGGGAAAATGCGGAGATTGAAATTTCCAAAGAACTTTTCCACATCATGCATCCCGCAAGTTGCAAAAAGGAAGTTGCGGAAAGGTTAAATCTGTGGAATTTCAGTCTGCTAAAAATATCTAAGTATAAAACTGATTTCCAACATCCAGGCCATCACCAATCCAGCCAATCTAAATTCACAAAAACTTAGAAATTTCATTGAAAGACAATTACATACACATATACATCATTCATGAAACATACATCTGCCTCAAATACATTCCATTCAAGAATTCATCATATTCATATTCATTTATAAACAAGTACAATTGCATGGATTTGAAACACAAGAAATACTTATCTTTATCAGAAGCTTGTCCCACAACCAGCTATATCGCTGCAACGTTCCACCCAACCATAGGCCAGTGTGCTCATCAATCTCTCAACAACACTTCCACCACTGAGTTGGGCATGATTTTCCCAAGGAATAAGGAACACTAGCAAAATTCCCCATATCCAAGGATACAATAAAAGTCAGCAAATCGAACACAGTTGGGATTATCAGGATTACATAGGCAGTGATTTATACATAGCCAAAGTTTATACAAGTCACAACCAAGCCAACAAATGGGTTTATCAGGCTACCAGCCAAGCCATCCTTCCAATTGGGTTTATCAGGCTTACACATACAGTGGTTTACACTTAGCCAAGATTCACATGAGACATAGCCAAGCCAACATATGGGTTTATCAGGCTGCCAAGGAGGTGGAAAGACTGACTGCTAAGCTAGTGAGCTCAATCCCAGAGCTATGGACACCTACACCGTATCTAGCCTAACTTCTAAACATTACACACCCAACACAAGGAAGAATCCCCTTCTCTTCTACATAGTCCCTCAAGCCATGTCTTCCCTTCCAATGGTATTTAGGGTATGCAAAGAAGAAAACGAGCTCTCTAGATTGGTCTGTGATGTTCCTTCACACACTAGGTTTATCAAACAAGTCCAGACTCCATTTCCACTCCCCAAATCAGTTCAGATGTCAAACGAGGATGTACACACAACGATATCAGTTCTAGGATTAACAAAAAGTAACAGAAGCCAAGGAATACACACACACACACAAAAATTATGAATTTTTTAGCATTGCTTGAGCCATACCGACTACTGCAATTACCAAAAATGAAATCGTTTGTTGGTCATTCAATTAAAAAAAACAAACCAAATTCTAGGCATTCGTATTCAGAAACAACTAACAGATAGGAAAGTTGTAGAAAGGAAAACAATTTACAGAATAGGAAAATTCATGAAGGATTAAGACTGGGAGCATTTTTTTGCTTGTTTCCTGAATGCCAGAATCCCCCCTGCCAAAAGCATTCAACACAGTCCAAATCGTGAGAGGAAGGTGAAATGCGACTGCATGAGGGAAAGGTAGGGGTTTTCTTGGTGTTTTCTTGCCCAAGAAAATTTAAAAAACATTTTTCCAGAAATGGTGCTCTACCAATTTCAAATTTCTGCCCACTCTTCCAATCCCCCCCTTATCCTTAGGAAAATTCATGCCCCCTTCTCATTTTTTTTTCATTGACATAGGTGGCTATAGGATTTTAATTAAAACTTGCAAATTAACATGATGTCCAAACTTATAACGTTAATCTAGCATAAAAACACCATCGGCCTAAATCTTAATCGCCAAAACATAAACACTAAATTGATGGTGGGGATTTTGCCTTGAGCACCCCACCATGATTATTTACATCATATTATTTAAATGCAAATGGGGTCAAAATCAGGGTGTTACATTCCCCTCCCCCTTCAACAGCACTGTCCTCAGTGCTTTACAACATTGAACAAAAATGCTTTGTTGGTACGGCCCTCAGCAATCCGCAAAATTGAACAAAAATGGATGTGCTAGTCGCATGGCATCCTATAGCTCTCACGTAGCTTCTTTAGGACCGTAGTGATCCCATTGCACCTTTACCTGTCCTATTTCTCAGTTCTGGAACATTATAATCTTCCTGGAGAGGATGCACATAGGCTTGATTTGGAACTCTCCCTCTAGTTCCACCTGCATCACATCCCAATTTATTACATGGTTAGGATCATGTACATATTTCTTAAGCAAAGAAACATGAAAAACATGATGAGCCCTAGTACTAGCAGGAAATGCAATTCTATATGCAACTAGTCCTATTCTTTCAAGCACTTCAAACGACCCACAGTATCTAGGAGACATCTTGGCACAACTCCCAAGCTTCAAGGAACTTTTCTTTTCCTTCACTTAGAGGTAAACATGATCCCCAATACTAAACTCTTTGATCACCCTATGCTTATATACATAGTTTTTCTATATTTCCTAGACTACCTTTAGATTTTGAATGATTTTTACAACTTCCTAATCCATCTCCTTGAGAAATTCCAGACCGATCACAACTTTGTTCACTGGGTTATCCCAAGTTACTAGTGTTCTGCACCTCCTGCCATTCAAATCTTCATATGGAATCATCTCCAAGGATGCCTGCTATCCATTGTTATAAGCAAATTATACCAAGTGTAAATAGTCTTCCCACTTGGATGGTTTGTCCATCACATACATGTGAAGCATGTCTTCAAGCACTTGGTTAACTCTCTCAATCTGTCCATTGGTCTGAGGATGGTAGGCAGTGTTGAAATTCAACTTTGTTCCCAAGTCTACAAACAATCCTTCCCAAAATTTAGAAGTGAACTTAACATCTCTGTCAGATACTATTGCCTTAGGAAATCCATGCAATTTAAAAATTTCTTTCATGAAAATCTTGGCAATATCATCAGTCTTGTGCATGGAATTAACTGGTATAAAATGAGCTTCCTTCGTCAACTTGTCCACCACAACCGTTATGGAATCATGTTGCCTCCAAGTCATCGACAATCGTGTAATAAAATCCATGGAAATAACTTCCCATTTCCATTCTGGAACCGGTAAAGGCTGCAACAAACCTGTTGGGTGTTGATGTTCAACCTTCACTTGCTAACACTTCATGCACCTTGAAATATATTCATCCATGTCCTTCTTCATGCCTGGCCAAAAGTATTGCTTTCTTGCTGTAGCAATCGTCTTCTGATATCCTGGGTGACCAGAATATGGAGTTTGATGGATTTCATCCATAACAACCCTCCTCAACTTTGCCACATTTGGAATATACATTCTGTTCTTATAAGTAAGAATTCCATCCTCTTCTAACTTATAACCTTCATACTTCTTTTCAAGGCTTTTTTGTTGTAATTTATCCTTTACCTGCGAATACATTTCATCTTCAACATTACGGTTAATAATCTTCTGTCTCAAATATTATTGGAAAATGCTAATAGATGCCACATGCATTTCTTGTACTTTCCTGCTGAGTGCATCAGCTACCTTATTCTCCTTACCTTTTATGTGCTTGATTTCAAAATCAAACTCACATAAAAATTCCAGCCATCTAGCTTTCCTAGTGTTCAGAGTAGGCTAATCAAACAAATATTTCAGACCGTAGTGGTTTGTCCTTGAATCAAATTTTTTTCCCATCAAGTAACGCCTCCACATCTTGAGAGGATGTCCTATGGCTGCAAGTTCTAGATCATAAGTGGCATAATTCCTCTCATGCTCCTTCAACTTTCTGGATTCATAGCATATCACATGGTTGTCTTGCATAAGAACTCCTCCAAGTCCTTGACTGCATGCATCCATACATACCACAAAATCATTTTCTGGGCCTGCAACTTTTAAGACTGGTGCACTGGTGAGAAGATAATTTAACCACTGGAAACTTTCTTCACACTTCGAGGTCCATTCGAACTTCATCCCCTTCCTTTGCAAAGAAGTGATAGCATGTGCAACCTTGGATAATCCTTCAATAAATATCCTATAGTTTCCTGCAAGCCCCATAAAAGATCTTACCTCTGTCACATTCTTTGGATTAGGCCAATTCTTGACAACTTCAATATTATCAGGGTCCACGGATATACCCTCTCCTAAAATGTGACCCAAGTATTGAATTCTATCTTTATAGAAGTCACACTTTCTCAACTTTGCATACGACTGATGTTCTCTGAGCAATTGCAATGTTAGTCTCAAATGTTCTTCATGCTCTTCTTCATTATTAGAATAAAAAAGAATGTCATCAAGGAAAACAAGAACAAACTTGTCTAAATACCTATTGAAGACACTATTCATACGGCACATAAATGTTGTTGGTGCATTTGTGAGACCAAATGGTACCACTACAAACTCATAATGACCATACCTTGTTCTAAAGGTTGTCTTATGAATGTCACTCGTCCTTGATTCTCACCTGATGGTAACCAGACCTCAAGTCAATCTTGGAAAATATCTTTTCTCCTTTCATTTGATCAAAGAGGCCATCAATTCTTGGCAAGGGATATTTGTTCTTCACTGTGACTTTGTTCAGCTCCCTGTAATCAATACACAATCTGAGTGTACCATCTTTCTTCTTTACGAACATAACCGGTGCTCCCTAAGGAGACACACTCGACCTGATATACTTTTTATCCAACAATTCTTGTAGCTGCATCTTCAACTCTAACATTTCTGGTGTAATCATTTTGTAAGGTGCTTTGGACACTAGTGCTTCTCCTGGAAAAAGATCAATCATGAAATCAATGTCTCTCTTTGGAGGAAGCCCTAGAATCTCATGAGGAAAAAAATATCTGAATTCTTGCAACACGTGATAGTATTCCAACTTGAGAGTTTCATTCCCTATTTCCTCCTCAATACGGTCTGCATACAACTGACAACCTTTTCTACAAAACTTCTTCAATTGCATCGCTGAAATATGCCTTACAGAAATTACCTTTGGTATGCATTTTACAACTACTGGGTTCCCTTCTCCATCCATGCATTCAAAATTTTTGTTATAACAGTCAAGCTTCACCCTATGAGCTTCTAACCAATCCATTCCAATGCGAACATCATAGGAACCGAGTGGTAGAATGTTTAGATATACGCAAGTGCTCAGTCCATTCATCACCAATGGACATTTCTCCACCACTTCATTAATTTTTCTCTTAGTTCCAGTGGCTAACTGAACTAACCACAACTTGCTATGCTTTGCTTTCCTAAGAGCACAAACCTCCACTACTATAGGAGCAATATAACTATGATTATAACCAGGGTCAATCAAAATAGAAATAGATTGCTCAACAATCTTACCTGCAACTTCAACCACTGTTGGCTAGTGATCTTCCTGGCAGTCTTTCATGGCTGCATAAATTCTAGATACGGCCCTTGCTACTTGTCCCACTATTTATGCCTCTTGAATATTGTATGTTGGCCTTGAATTCTCATTCTCTAGTGGAAATAACCTATGTAGATGGGGTCCTCCACATTTCCAACACTAGAGAGGGTCTTTGTTCTGCTGTGGTTTTGTTGGATTTTCTCCCACTACTCCGACTGGCTGCTTCTCAGCTTAGAATGGCTGCTTCTGCTGATTCCAGAAGTTAGGAGGTTTGAAACCTCTCTTCCTCTTATCAGACTTCACATTCATCTTGTTCTTCAATGTCTTTCGGTAGTCAGGTTTTCTCTTTCTTTACTCGTAGCAGTACTTATCTTTTCTTATCACCTCTTCCATATTTTTGGGTTCATAGAACTCAATTTGGTATTTGTAGGACTAAGGCAGTCCACTTAGAAAGTGCTATATTTTTACCTTCTCGTCTTTAATAGACCTAACATACCTCAATAGTTCCAAGAACTTGTTTGCATATTCCTCCATAGTCTGATGTCCCAATCTCAGCACATGGAATTCTTTGATTTTATCATCATAGTACCATTCAGGGAGGTACTTCTGGTTGAAATATTTTTGGAACTATTTCCATACAGTCTTCCTTTCATTTATCTCCTTTAATTTCCTGAAGTGTTCCCACCAAATAGGCGCTCTTCCTATTAGGTTGAAAATGGCTACTCAAGATTTTATATTTCCAGAATAATCTTGGAATTGGAAATATTTTCTTATTCCCAGAAGCCGGGATTCAGCTTCTTGACTAGTATTTACCTCACCATTGAAGGTAGGTGACTTTTCCTTCCTAAATAATCTTGTGAGCGGTTCTAGTAACACCACTTCCTCCTACTCCTGTGAGATGAAGAGCCCAAATCTTCAATGGATCTTGCAGATTCAAACAAACCACTAGGAGATCTCTTCCTTTTATTCTCATGAGAGGAAAAACTTGAACCATCAGTGGATTTTTTAGAGTTAGACGACCCACTAGGAGATCCCTTCCTTCCTCTAGCAGTGTTCTTACTTCCTTCTGGCTTCATTGTCCGGACCCCAGAGTTCATATTTCTCTGAATGTCTGTCAAACTGTACAATATGGCTATGTTGAGTTGATTCTGCTCCACCTAATCCTTGATCAGTATTTCTGTGTCTACTCTGTAGCTCTGTATCTCCACCCTGAGGCTTCTCATGGTGGCTGCAAAGTATGGGGGGGTATCTGGAAACCTTCTCCCATTAGACTTTGTCTCAGCATTTCCAATTCTAAATTTTCCCCCCATAGCATCTTCCTCATGCGCATTGGGGTCCCGTGCATAATCATTCATATCCTCTATCCTCATGGCCAAACCAACTATTCAGAATCACACTTCCCTTTCTAAAGTTGATTGTAATTCTGCAAAAATGTGTTAGATAACAAAACTGTTAGATATAATCAAAACCAATATCACTTACCCACTTCCCATGATAGTTTTTCTCAGTCATGCGGCCAACAATATGTTGGAACTATTAACCAATAGCTCTCTAACTATCAACCTTGACCCATCGAGGACCAATACTGTAACCACTTTTCTTTTCGGCCCATCTAGGCCCAATGCTGAAACCAGTAGCTCTGATACCACACTGTAGTGTACTACAAGTTGGTACCATAGGGTACTCTTATCTTTTTAACAATTGATTCCAACCCATCCAGGCCCAATGGCGCAACCAGCAACTCTGATACCACACTGTCACGTCCCCTCCCACCCCAGAGGAGGGAACGCAACCCAACTCTTCTACCTGAGTTACCTATCTTTGATTCTGCATTCATATGATGATTCCTGATTCTTTTTTTTTAATCTACACAAGAAAGAATTTCCCTGCTAACATTATGATCCAGACATGTATAACTCTTTATCTTTCCCAATCGCAGAGAGATCAAACGATGGAGAATCATCCCATAGAAAATAAACGGTGTGCAGAGCTTCACTTGTGGAATCAAAAACATATCAACATTTCACTCTCACACCCCGCATCCCGCATGCCACTTTCTGCATCCTAGATCCCGCATGTAGAATGGCCGTTGCGGAGATCAAAATTGTAGAAATCAAAATTTACCATAAGTCATTTCCACATCCCGCATCCTGCAAATTGCGGAAAGGAAAATACAGAAGGGAAAATCTGGAGATCAAAATTTCCAAAGAAATTTTCCGCATCCCGCATCCTGCAAATTGCGGAAAGCGAATTTTTCCAAACGAAATTTCTACATCCTGCATCCCGCAAATTACGGAAATAAAAATGCGAAAGGGAAAATGCAGAGATTGAAATTTCCAAAGAACTTTTCCGCATCCTGCAAGTTGCAGAAAGGAAGTTGCGGAAAGGTTAAAGCTGTGGAGTTTCGATCTGCTAAAAATTTCTAAGTATAAAACTGATTTTCAACATCTAGGCCATCACAAATCCAACCTATCTAACTTCATAACAACTTAGAAAATTCATTGGAATAAAATTGCATACACATATACATCATTCATGAAATATACATCTGCATCAAATACATTCCATTCAAGCATTCATCATATTCATATTCATTTATAAACAAGTACAGTTGCAGGGATTTGAAACACAAGAAATACTTATCTTTATCAGAAGCTTGTCCCACAACCAACTATATCACTGCAACGTTCCACCCAACCATAGGCGAGTGTGCTCATCAATCTCTCAGCAACACTGCCACCCCCAAGCTAGGCATGATTTCCCCAAGGAATAAGGAACGCTAGAAAACTTCTCCATAACCAAGGATACAATAAAACTTAGCCAATCCAACATAGTTGGGTTTATCAAGCTTACACAGGCAGTAATTTACACATAGCCAAATTTTATACAAGTCACAACCAAGCCAACAGATGGGTTTATCAGGATACTAACCAAGCCATCCTTCCAGTTGGGTTTATCAGGCTTACACAGACAGTGGTTTACACTTAGCCAAGATTCACATGAGACACAATCAAGCCAACAGATGGGTTTATCAGGCTTCCAAGGAGGTGGAAAGACTGATTGCTAAGCTAGTGAGCTCAATCCCATAGCTATGGACACCTACACCGGATCTATCCTGACTTCTAAACATCACACACCCAACACAAGGAAGCATACCCTTCTCTGCTACACAGTCCCTCAGGCCATGCCTTCCCTTCCAGTGCTATTCAGGGTATGCAAAGAAGAAAACCATCCCTCTAGATTGGTCTATGAGGTTCCTTCACACACTAGGTTTATCAAGCAAGTCCAAACTCCATTTCCATTCACCAAATCAGTTCAGATGTCAAACGAGGATGTACACACAACGATCTTAGTTCTTGGATTAACAAAACATAATAGAAGCCAAGGAATACACACACACATAGCAATTACAAATTTCTGACCATTTCTTGAGCCAAACCGACTATTGTAATTACCAAAAATGAAATCTTTTGTTAGCCATTCAATTCAAAAACACAAATCCAATTTTGGGCATTCGCATTCAGGAACAACTAAGAAACAGGTAAATCATAGAAAGGAAAATAATTCATAGAACAGGAAAATTCACGAAGGATCAAGACTCAGATCATTTTTTTGCTTGCTACCTAAATTCCAGAATCCCCCCTACCAAAACCATTCAACACCGTCCAAATCATGAGAGGAAGGTGAAACGTGACTGCATGAGGAAAAGGCAGGTGTTTTCTTGCCCAAGAAAATTTTAAAAATGTTTTTCCATAAATGGTGCTCTGCCAATTTCGAATTTCTGCCCACTCTTCCAATCCCCCCCTTATCCTTAGGAAAAATCATGCCCCCATCTCAATTTTGTTGCATTGACGTAGTTGGTTGTAGGATTTTAATTAAAAATTCCAAATTAATATGATGTCCAAACTTATAACATTCAGCTAGCATAAAAATACCACTGGCCTAAATCTTAATCGCCAAAACATAAACACTAAATCAATGGTGGGGCTTTTTCCTTGAGCTCCACACCATGATTATCTACATCATATTTTTTAAATGCAAACGGGGTCAAAACCAGAGTGTTACAGTCCAGAAGAACAGTGGTTGACAAATTGGTTGGGGGTTTTGAGATGCTTTTTTATTTCAAAGATACAAGTGCTAGATTGGTTGATTATTGTTATATCAAAAATGTAGAGCTTAGAGTGTTAGAAAAAGAAATGACCAATCGATATTTTCCAACTATCGATCAATGGAAGACTCTTGAACATTTCAGAAAAAACAAATTTCGGTTGTGCCAATGAAGATACAAAAATCATGTAGATTTAAAATTGAAAATCAGTTATTATTTATTTAGTTTGTCTTTAGAAACAATTATTAGTTAAGAAGTGTCGAGTGACACATGTAAAAGAAGTTTGAGTTATTTTTATCAGTTAGTTATATTTTCAGCTCATGGAGCAATGTATAATTACTTATACTTTTTATGAAATAGGGGTTGGAACCCGAGAGATTTTGTGTTATGTATCTTGTGACCTATCTTTAATAAAATTACAGAGTCGAATCCTAGCCTTTTTCTATAGAGATTCATGTATATTTTGTATTTACAGTTTGTTATTTTCTTTCTTATGTGCATGTCTTTCCTGTTAGGCTTGCCATTGTGTGTTCTTTCATATCCGGAATAAGTGTGTAATAGTTTCAGAATTCATACTTGTTTATGCTCTGGCTATTTTTTCATATATCCACGAAACCTTTCAACCAAAGTTAATGCAGAATTCATATTTTTGGTTCTCTATGTTAATGGACTGCCATTCTTTCTTCTTTATCACCAGACAAACAATATTTTAACCATGATCGAATTATTATCTTGCCTTTGCAGTATATTTCCATGCAAACTGTTATGTGATTCCAAAAAAAAATGTTACTCCATATCCCAATGAATACTTACCTTGTTTCAACCACCAAAACAATCTAAATATTTTTATTTTTATTTTTACATCTTTCCTTGTCAATAAAATATGTGAGAGATCCCTCTCTGGGAAGAAAGAAGCCAGCTTTCTTTCTTAAATTGGTTCTGTTGTTACCCTTGAATTTTACCTTCTACAACCTAGGTATTTTCTGAGTGATAACAGCGGTAAATCCTGAGCTAAGGATTTGAGATAATTCAATGAGGAATAACCCTATGTATATTAAGTCTGTATATGAGACAGACATGAGAAATATCTGTTGTAAACTGTTATAAACAAATATAGAATTCAAATTTAGCTAGAGGATTTAAGGAAAAGGGGTTGATGTTTGATAAACACTGGAATAACAAGAAGAGTAACTCGTGTCTGACACATGGTAACTTCAACTCATAACTGATCTAATAAAGACCAAATCTTAATTCATGACCCATTCTTTATTGTTTCATACCCTTTTTTGAATTGTGTTCAAGTCCTTGTATATTGTGGTAGGACAAAGAAAATTTAAATAAGTGATTATTATGTAATGAATGAAAGGATATGGTTGCATTCTTAGAAGTGGTGAGAGAGATCAGTGTTTCCTCTTACAATTAGATCGATGCAAATTACTTGGAAATTTCTATGCAAAAGCACACTGTATATGTTGAGTATATTAGATCTATCTTTCCATAAAATTTTGGGAAATGGAAATGTTAAGGGAAAAAATTAGCATCTTGTGAAGTGCAAACAAAATGATGAATCCTTGTGATAGTTTCTTATTTTGATTCCTCTAAGGATATTTTTTGTGTCTACAATGTAATAACATGGTGACTTCAAGTGCAAATTAAGTAGGCTGTATTTAAACTTATTTTTTATTTTCAAATTCAAAATGATTTGTAGTTTGGTTGTTTTGTACAACATAAAAGGTCCTAGCCTCAATTGAGTTAAGAAATCGCCTTACTATTATTGTTATTGATTGCATATGATTTTTTTTCTAGATGCAAGCTTATTCCTTTAAATATTTAATTTTGGTCATTTTGTTATTCTTTTTTTGTAATAAGATAGGTCCTTTTCTATTACATCTTAAGCAAGAATAGAGTATTTACATAATCCTTCCTCCTGAAACATGGATTCATGCAATGTTCCTGTAACCAAAACAAAAGAGAAACAAAATGGACTAGATTATATGTCTCATGAGGGTGAGGGTTCCCCAGCCTCTAAACTGAGGCAACCTCATTCTTCTACTTTTCAAAGACCAATACATAAAAAACATACATATAAACAAGAAGACCGAAGGAATATAACCACATAAAACCAGGAAAAGGACCCGTAGAAAGGATGAGGATAGTTCCTCCTGTTGGATTCTTACTCCCATGTGCCAGCATTGCTTGCACCTCCATCTGCATTGTTGGCTCCCCTAGCTGCACTGCTGGAATCCTTGGCCTCATTTATCCTTTTCCCATGCTAAAAAAGGTGGCTCTGCTAGCTGAAGAAGGCTCTTCATGTGGACCGGACCACTTTTTGCATCATCCTTAAAAGTTCCAACAATGATTTTAAACAACTCAGTGAATCTCTCCCTGTCATTCATGGAACGTGAGAGGATGAAATTAAGATGCTAGTAATTGGACATGACCACTTCTCGACCCAGCTTCAAACAAAACTCACCAAAAATCTCATTTTCCATCGTAGCTATGGAATGACAGATGTGTTCTGGCGTATCCCAGTTAAATAGGGCTTCCCATTCTTCCTCTTCAATACCTAGGGTTGCCATCCCATAAGTGCATACATAAACCCTTGTGGAATGGCGACGACGAGTGCTTGCACTTTCATGCTGCTATTCACCCTAGTATTTTGTAAGCCTCCATGATAGTGCTTCTCCTAGACCAACTACATAATACTTTGTTCCATTATCTCCCTCTGCTCCCTGCTTAAATAGATAGTAGGATCCCAACATATAACCCCACCAATACAGGACCAAGCATTCCTCTACATGGGTGAGGGATGGCCTTGCATAGAGATCACCTCCTTTGAATTTCCTCTGAAATCAATGGCCTGTAACAAAATCACCGGTCTGTAGCCTCCCATATAATGAAATCTCCTGCAGCAAAATCGTATGTCCAAAATTTCCTGTCTGTAGACTCCCCCACACGAGTTGGAATGCTTGTCATGCTTTTTAACCAGCTTACATTCCTCAAATCCTTCAACAATTGTCTTATGCATGCAGTCAGGCATGGAGAGGGTTGACACTTTTCCCCTCATGCACCTCACTATTGTCATAGTCCCTCTCTTTTGGATGTTTACCACCCGCATCCGGGTGGTCATTTTGTTATTCTTTCTATAATGTGGAAAATAAATATATTAATGTTAAAGATGATCAAAAGTGATCATTTGAACTGCCAATTACATCATGCAGAAAAACTTAATGGATTTCCTTAAGCAACTCCAGGCTATTGACACTAAAATCCAAAGTATCTAGATAGAATATGTTACTGACTCATACAGCTATCAGAAGATGAAGTTATCAAAACCCCCGATCAATCACTATAAAGTTCCTGAAACCTATCTAACTTATCATCTAGAGTACAAATTATAGCCATGAAGGTATCCTTTGTAATCTTGGTTCATATTTGGCTTACAACACATGAAGAATATTTATCTCTTAAAGTATGGTAAACAAGCAACTCATTTTATTTTTGCTTGCTATGGTTTTTTACTTTTGGAAAATTAATGATGAAAATTTTCAAGGATTAGAGTGAATAATGAATATCTTGCATGTGGATCATTTTTGCATTAAAAGTGAATTATGAGAATCCTATACATTTTGTATTTTTACCTACATCAACTTATTTGTCAATGTATTTTTAGTTATAACTTGAAACCTCTTACATATGGATGTGGATACTATATCAAAAGACCAAACTAGTGTCTTCAACAAAATGCATAGTATCCCCTTCCATTATCTACTACCCAATGTTCTCTTGTTGGCCATGGGATTTACCTATCCTCCCCGGAATTTATTGTCTTGTATTGACTGAGCACAACAAAATATAGAAAGGCTACATGATTACACTCACATTCTAATATCTATAATTTGTTTTTTCTGAATCACTCTACAATATTAGGATCTAGCTGAAACTTTGCCACCTATTCTTCATGATGAAACTCAAAAGAATTTTTATATTTTGTGATGTTGTAGAGATTGAAAGAGAATTTTTAAGTGATTCTCTCCCATGTGATCTTGTGGGGATGAATTACAAGCTTATGAGTCATTACATTAACTCTAATGCTAATAGATTGCTGGTGAGTATGCTCCGAGGTTTTATATTTTGTACTAATCAAAATCATTGCATTCTTATGATTCCTCTATTGATTCAGTAGTTCTATTGTGGGGTTGGTTAGGGATTGATTTGTAAATTATTTTTGTTATGCATTCAGGTTGCCTTAGGTTGTGCTAAAGTTTATCATGTGCTACAAAGATGTATTTTTCCAAGGGAAAAAAGACAAATGTATAGGTTAACCATTTCGAGAAACATTGTCGTCTTCAACAAATTTACAAATCACATTAGAGGAAATTTCAACTCAAAATGGGCCTCCTAAAATGAACTAATAAAATAATAAAATAATATTTATTAATTTTGGAGGAAGAAAAGAAAAATACTACTTTTTTGTTTGTATTTTTGACATATCTCCCTATGTTTTTACTCAAATTTCGATCGGGAGAGCTCGTTGGATTTAGAATTAAATTCCACATCCAATGAGTACCCACTCGACATACTTTTTACGGACCTCGCTACCCCAAAAAAAAGAAATACCTGAAAAAACGGAATGATGACATCATCATTCCGTTTTTTCAGGTATTTCTTGTTTTTGGGGTAGCGGGGTCCGTCAAAAGTATGCCGAGTGGGTACTTGTTGGATGCGTAATTTAATTCCGCATCCAACGAGCTCTCCCAATCGAAATTTGAGTAAAAACACAGGGAGATATGTCAAAAATACAAACAAAAAAAATAGTTTTTTTTATGATAGCTATCCCCAAATTTATTTTACAAAGTGTTTAAGACCTATACGGTATTTCAAATTTAAAGCAATTTCATTGGATAACATATGATGACATGGAATTTGAATAAAAGTTAAAAGGCCCATTTTGAGTTGAAATTTCCTCTAATGCTAGTTTGGTCCACGGTATTGGCCACTTCTTTCACAAGCAACTTCGTATAGGCCATTCTAACAAGGGTGAATGGAAGGAATTGACTTAATTCATATAACCCATAGAAAAAATGAATTTACCAGATACAAGATGAGGACCCAATCTCCAAAGTATAAATATGATTGAATTGTATCACAACTCCTAATAAATATACGAATATAACTCCAAGGAACTACAAAAGTAAACAACATCAAGTACTCACTCTATGTTTGTCATGTGCATGTGTGTCCTAAATAAGTATATCCATATGTTAAACATAATCAAAATATGATAAACAGATTGCTCATTCCACATATTCACAACACAACATCTCATTTCACATGCAACAAATATTATATAATACTGTTGTATTACAAAATCATAAATTGTGCCCATGGCATATAATGGAAACTTGTGCACAAAATTTAAGTAAATGTAAACATTAATCCTAAACTACAAAAAATTTATAAACCATGTCCCGATATAAGTATAAATATCCAATAAATCAACTATTCTTAGTTGATACAACATCACTGAAATCACTAGTCACACATTATAACCATTAGTTACATAGTTTAATGCCATCCTTATGCCAAGGAATGAAGCTCAACAAAGCACCAGCTAGATTACATAATGCGCTACTGGGACGTGGTAGAGCTATATTTCCAAATATAGGATCTAAAATTTCTGTCCAATTCACAATATAATAGCCTTTTCCAAAAGGGACACAGTGTACCATTGTATTTGGGTCAATCTTATGTATTGTCACCCTTGCAACTTTAACCCTTGAGTTTAATGCAATGAGAAAGCATTTCTTTCCTTCCGACCTCAATTGGGAAGTTGGTGTCAACTCATTAGCATTTTATTGACCCTGCAAATAAATGAGACAAAGTAAGATGAATGGAAATAAGAATTTAAACATTGATGATCCTAGATTAAATAATTACAATCTTACCTGAATTGGTGTTTTCATTTTGTCAATTTGAGGTTTCGATGGAACCATTGGTGTTTTATGTACCAAATATTGATCGTATTTTGATGCACAACTCTGCACCCAATAGACAATGATTTCTAATATATTGATAAAATAAAATAAAATTGACCTAAATTACGAAATTTTTCAATACTTACTAGGGATGATGGAGTATGCATTGAAGTTAATTTCTTTCGTATTAGTCCGTTCATAGGGGTTACTCTATCCCCTGTATTGATCTGTCAAGGAAACAAAATGTAATATATATATATATTCAAACTATAAAAATAAAATAATATTTAAAATAATAATTAAACAACTAACCTCCACCACAGGCGTGATTTCAAAATGAGCATTTTGTATAGTAGGACACTATTTATATGAGCAATTAGATATTAGAATTCAGATCATTACTATGAAAATATGTATATTGAGACAAGAGTAAAGAATTGGACACTAATGCTTTCTTTTTTGACCACATGTTCTCTCTCGATATCTTCTACTCTCTTCAGTAGTTCAGTTATTGTTGTTTTCAAAGATGTGATTTCCTCTATTTTTTTTTTCACTGTAGCTTGGATTACAGCTAGTGCCTCCTTGTATGGACTTTTTCCAAACAAGTTAGTTTGCGTAAGTCCTAATACAATGCCACGACATCGTCCTCTTGCATCAACCCCTAGTACATTAGCAAGGGAACCATCCCTAGCTGCAAAGTCTTGAGATGCAACTTCTACTTGTGCTTGTTCAATTTTTTGATAACATTTACATACAATTAAATCAGATCATAGAAGAAAAATTTACAACATGTAAAATGAAATTTTAACCAATATGTAAATTAAAAGGTTCTGAACATACTATTGTTTCTCCTACAGCTGGTGTGATTGGAGTTCCATCCTTCTTTTGATAGCACTTCTTCCATAAGTCTACCCTAGTAATTCTTATAGTTGTATCATCAGAGGCTGTAGATTTTTTCTAGTTGCAACAAGTAAAATAGTATGGTTAAGTTGTGACATTACCAAGAAACTAAAATATGCTAATATTTCTCATATCAGATAAAATATCATCACAATTGTTTACCATATCATCTTCGACCCGTTGATAACCTCAATGTCCAGAGGTGTGCAAGTCCCTCTCCTTTTCTCTATTTTCCTTATATCCTAGAAATCAATTGAAAATAACATATATAGGTCAACATTACAAGACAATAGACATTCTAAAAAACTTGATTATATAATATGGGAACTTTTTGCTTACCAGGAATTTAGTGGCGGCTCGCGATAGGACGAATTCTCTCCACACTGTCTCACTTATCTTAATTGGAGGAACATTTTTTAATATTTCCTCTATTGACTCATAAGGGTCACATTATTTTTTGTTAAACCGATATCTATGACTATTTTCCTTATGGCCAATGGATTTCATACGATATTCTTTAAAGACCGGAGGGATTATGAATTTTTCCTGCAACATACAAGAATTGCATTTTTAGATGTCATACATGATCTGAAAATAAACTTTGAAATCATCCAAAAAGAGAAATGTTGAAACCAAATACACATAATGTATAATACTCACATTAATAATGTTCCACAAGTCCTCCTTTAATTGATCTGAAACCTTCCACCAATAAGAATAATTGATTGGAACAATTTCCCTTGCAAGCACACCTAGTAATGAAGATAACTTCGCGGATTTTGGACCAATTGGTTGGTTACTTTCATTGATATGAATTTCAATATTTTTCTCCAAGTTATTGATTTCTGCACATTTAGTTGCGTCTCTACCTTTCTTCTTAACTTTCTCTGTTGATGTTTGTGTAGAGGGATCTTCACCTTGTATACTAATATCTTCTTGGCATTGTTCTTTGTGAACATCTTCTATAAAATAAGGGTATGTAAAGGTGTTATGGATTTCTATGTCATAAAATTTTATTTATGAAGAACAACAAAATTATACATTAATGAGATTACCTTGTACTTCATGTTACTCAACCTCTTTTTGTGTCGAGGGATCTTCCCCTTCTACATTGTTATCCATATGGACTGGTTGTTTGTGAACATTTTATATAAACTTAGGGCACATAAAGGTGTTATGTAATTCTTAATCATAATATTTATAGTTATAAAGAACTAGAAAATTCTGAATTAATGGGCTTGCCTTGTTCATGTTGCTCCTCCTCTTGAAAAGAGGAAAATGTATCTTTGCCATTTCCTTCTTTGTAATTGTAGCCAAGAATGTTATTAAACATATGCCTAAAATCATCATACAATAAAAATAATAATTATACTACATAAGGAAATACATTGTTATATTTCTAAATATTTACCTTCTAATATGCATGTCCCTTTCTTTCCCATTTTATCGTTTTGATGCGTTCTTTTTGAAAATTTCATAATCAGATTTTTTTATTATTTCATGTCATAATATTATTTCTCTTTTTTTTTCAAAATGATTAGAGTATTGATTAGACATAGCCTATTATATTGTTATTAAAGTACAAAGTAATATGTAAATCAAATAAAAATAATGATATACTTCAATCACAAACAATCACTTACCTCCATGTCTGCACTTGTACAAATCCTGCATAACCAAAAAAAAAAAATTCTATCATCACTCAATTGCTAATTGAAGGTACATAACTATATAAAGTTGTTTAAATGATTAATCTATCTAACAAAATTCAAAAGTAAAAGGGAAGACTATCTGTAAGGACTGTCTACTAAACGAAACAGATGCCATAACTTGCGAGAGAGAGAGGGTTAGAGTGTTGTAGGTTTAGGTTAGACACATATAGTATACAACAAGATATCTCAGTCTCCAAGAGTGAATACCCCTTAGCCTTAGAGGCTGAAAGAAGGACAAGGTTTACACAGATAGCCCCAAAGATGAACATGGTAATGGTCTTGAAGCAGTGGGAAAGTGAATTCCAACTCTAGTGGTCACAAAATAGTCACAACCTAGCTAAATGAATGTCAAATAACCCACGAGTCAGCTAGGAAGAGCCACCACAGACCACGGTTAGCCCTAGAGGAAACCAAAATTTTTACAAAATTTGGAACCACTATTTTAATTTATGTCAATAAAGAAACCACACAATACGTATTACACTTACTAAGAATATGATAAAATTTTGTACAAAATGCATCACAAAATGTGTATTACACTTAAAATTTTGTAGCAGAGGAACCACTATTTTGATTTCTATCAATAAAGAAACCACATAATGTTTTCAGTGCCTATGTTGATCATATGATAACTTATGATAGTGTTTGTTGTTTTCAGTTATTATGTTGTTTTCACAAAAGTATTGATAAAATACATGCAATAACATAGAACACATAATGCAGAACAAGCATTCAGTGAAACTTAAGTTACACTCATGCAGTTCGCCTCAATATATCCCAACAAGCTAGCTTCAGCTTTCATGGTGTCGAATACCAAAATCAAAACAAGTAAACGCTGGCCTGTGCAAAATGAAAACGACGCCCTTTCCCAGTAAAACTATTCGCAGGAGATAAATGTGAAAAGTTAGGTTAGGGGTTCCATTTTTTTATTATTAAATTTCGTTTTTTTTGTTTTTTTTGGTAAATTAAATTTCATTTTTTTTGTATAGATAGAAAAAACACCCGAGTTTTGTCCTAAGGTTTTCAATGAAAAGGGTAAGGACCCTGGTACTGGGAGTCATGTAGGTGGACCAAAGGAAGGAAGGAGGGAACCAAATAAATGCATCAAAAGGAAAGGAAATATTATCCTATTGTGGTGGATGACATGAATTTAAATAATGTAATAGGCATAGATTCTAAGGCATTGATTCTGAGGTTTATCTGTAGAAGGATGGGGACAATGAGTTTGTTTCAATAGATTCAAGTGCACTAGTAATCAATTTCAGCTTACCATATAATGGATTTGATTTTCATGTGAGGTTAGATGTTGAGGTTACATCCAAACATAGTTCTATTTCTAGTAGGTATCTACTGCATTTATACCTAGGTGGATTTACCAGTTACTTGATCAAATTACGTATATATCATTCAAGGTTCCATGTCAATAAGTAAGGATACCATAAGGATAAAATAATTGTACAAACTTAGTCTATTTCCATAGACTCTCTTATAATTATACACAATATATTTTCTCTTTATGTTATTTGTAACTACTGGCATGATATGACTCATTATTGTTTCTTGCCTTACAAAGAGATCTATCATATTCATTCAAACAATTATTTCTTGTTTTTTTCTTGGTTGGATTTATGATCTCTCTTCTTCTGGAAATCATATCAGCTAAAATTTATATGGTGGTATGCCTTAAAAATCTACTTTCTTGATTGACATATCAATTAGGTAACCAGGGATATTAGAATAATGAGAAGAGATATACGATGTTACATTTTCTCTATATGCTCTCCATAAGTTTGAAAATTCAATAAATTGGTTAAGGTCCTACTTGGAGAAACCCTACAAGAACCTATATAATCCTTTTAAATATTAAGAATTTGTATCATTACCTCTTCCAACCATATGAAATTCTTATAAAGATAAAAGGAATTTGAACCATTAACCTATGTTTTTGAGAATGGTATTATACCATTGAAACGATTCTCCTAATGAAAATATGATAACTTTCTTGATGGACCATATCAATATTATGTGACCCCGATCTCCTTATAAGTATAATTTTTAACCTACAATGTCAACCCTCCATCTCTTTATAATTATCAAAAAAATAGGTATATACCTAGTATTGTAGGTGCTAATGATGGAAAGGAAACCTTTATAATTCCTACAACACGTGTTATATGAATTAGTGAACCATGACAATCTTGTAGCTAGTTTAGAGAAAAATATGGCTATATAGATCCAAAATTTTATCTAATATATCCTTAAGTATTCCCTTAACCGTCATCACTATCTGAAAATTATTGACACCAAATGAAGTAACATATACTACCTTGATTTATGGACATTGCAAAGGAGGCAAAGTTGTAATTTATCTTGCACTAGTGGAGAATATGAAGGAAAATGGCTGTGACCCAAATATTCATACTTACAATCCTTTGATGAATGGATTTCACAAGGAAAATGACTTGATACAAATAATGAGGTTTAGAAGGTATACCATCAAATTGACCATGTATATTAACCTATTGTGGTGGATGAAATGAATTTAAATAATTTAATAAGCATGGCTTCCAAGGCATTGATTGTGAGGTTTATTTGTAGAATGATGGGGACAGTGAGTTTGTTTCAATGGATTCAAGTGCACTACTAATCAATTTTATATTACCACATAAGGGATGTCATTTTGATATGAGTCTATATGTTGAGGTTACATCCAAACATAGTATTATTTCTAGTACTCTAATGTCTGTTTTTTGGAAATTTGGAGAAATGCACAAATTGGGCAAAATTCAAGCTTAACTAGTCGTGAATCTAGAGGGTTCCAACTTTCACCGAATGGTCCTGAATTGGAAAGGAGATGGTATGGTGAGTATTAAAACATCCCAATGTGTTTTATTAATACTTTTTTATCATAATTTATACCCATGCAAAGTTTTTTTTGGCTAAGGACAAAAATACCAAAATTACTAGAAAATTGTGTTCAAATCCCCCCAAGGGTGATGGCCAAACTAGCTCTCCAAATAAAGTATGACCCTAAAAAAATTAATAAAAGAGTATGGGAATGATTATAAGACATAAATTAATTCCCTTAATCATGTTTATTAATTTCTGCAAATGGATTATTTTCTGCAAAATTTGTAGGGTAACTTTTAGTGAAATTGCTTGTGGGGAAATTACAGAACTAGCTCGATTTTGACATATGAAAGGTGGATTTAAAGGTTTAGATAAGGATGTGACATATATGGAACATATAAATAATACAAATGGATTCCAAAATAGTATTAAACACCATGGAAATCCCTTCATACAAGTATGGTATACAACTCATTCAGTATGGCAGTCAGATACATGAAAACTAGTGAATTAGTAGCATGGAATTGAAAGAGTTTCACATATGGATTTATTGGATTTATGCCCACAGAGAATAGGTACATGAAATTAAATAGAAAAACATAATATATTTCTGTCACAAAATCATCAAACTCAGATAACATCCATCATACAAATCTGATACAAGACTCCTTCAAGATTGAAGCTAAAGTCATGGAAACTAGTGATTCAATGGCATGGGAATGCAAGCTCTTCACACAGGATATTATTGGATTTAGACACACAGAGGATATGGAAATTAAATTTACAGAGTAATAAATCATATATGGATTTCCCAAAATCATCCAACTCATATAATATCCCTCATACAAATCTAGTATAAAACTACTTCAAGATCGAAGCCAAATCCATGAAGACTAGTGATACAAGGGCATGAGTATGCAAGCTTTTCATACATGTATCTCTGATATTTATAATTACAGAGAATGTGGAAATAAATTACATATCCCTACATCATATATTTATTCCCCATCATCATAAAACTCATATAAATTTCCTCATACAAATCTAATATAAAGCTACTTCAATATTGAAGCCAAATCCATGAAAACTAGTTATTCAAGAGCATGGGAAATGTGAGATTTTCATACATGTATTTCTGATATTTCGACTTACAGAGAATATTTAGATGAAATTCATGATCCATAAATAATAAATCAAATCTTTTGAATCAACTATCCTCAGCAAGGCACAAGAATCACTCCAACAAGTGCACCATCAAATGAGAGTGTGGGGAATGGAGAAGAAGGAATGAGAGAATGGGGAGATAGATGAGAATTTGAGTGTAGGACCTTCAACCTGGAAATAAAAATCCTTCATTAATCTCCCATGAGATATCTGAATGGCCTCTCCATCAACCAAATTGGAAAGGAATCCAAGTCCCTTGAAATTGGTTCACAAGCATGGAGAGTGAACACTCACCATGCAATGGACAAGCAAAATCTCTCCAAAATTCCAAAGGCCAATTAAAAAATGATAAAAATATATTCTCATTCCTCATGAAATCCTTTTATTAACTTTATGAGGCCTCCTAAGTTTTAATTTCCCTCCATGATATTCTTCCAACTCATCTTAGTGGTTTAGTAACTATCATGACACGTGTCTTCCTCTTCATGCTCCAATTCTTTCCCCAATTCGAATGGATACCTATAACTCCAAAATTAGACCTATTGGTTGCTATTTTTAGCTCTGATGTGTCATATTTTTCATATGTAAGAAATCAGGTCTGAATTTGTAATACCTANCCATCATTTGTTGTCATAGAGTGCATAGAATCTCCTTCCAAGTGGCACACCTTGTCTTCTAGTCTCTTCCTCTTCCATGGGAGTTACCCTCCTTTAACAATTCGATTTATTTGGCTCATTATATGATATTTGAAACCACATTACCATCAAATAATGTTGCATTACCCATGTGTTCGAATTTGGATGAATATCATGCCAAGTGTGCAGGGAATCTAGTCACCCAAAGTCTTCACAAGCTTCCAAGTGTCTTCATGAACTCATGCCACCTTATTTTATTCTAATTTATAATTAATTTGACCCAATTAAATGTTAATATGTTAAAATAAATTCCTTTTTGGTCCCATAACCCCTTATTACAAAATTTATGTCTCCATCTCAACCTAGGGAACTAGTAGGTTGGTGAAACATTATTTGCAAGTAGTATTATTTGAAAATTATTTAATTTGGGACATGGAAAATCCTCCCCACTCAAGATTGTTTGTCCTCAATAAATTCCAAGTTATTATTCCGCAATATTTTTCATATTCCCAAGTGTCATCCTCATTTGGTACTCCTTCCTTTCCACCAAGTGCTTTGTTATGGTTCTGCTCATTCATTTTCTCTACCTGCAATTTTAGTAGTGGCACTCATGTATTAAAATTTTGTGTTACCAAATGTAAATAGATGTGGATTGTGCATATTTATATATCCTGTAACATCACCAATAACACCAAAATGATTTATCAAATCCATAAAAAACAAATTTGTGCAAATAATCTTTACCTCCATATTTTGGAAACCTTTTCTGAACATTCACCCATTTTTGCTTTTGTATAATTCTTTGAAGTTGGTGTTGAGTTACAAAACTTTGAGTTTATTAATATTCCAAAAAAAAATTAGAGAGTAACCACCATAATTTTTTCTGCACTACTTTGATTAAAATCATCTTCTCAAGTGGTGAATAAATCTCCAATGATGCTTGTTTTCCCCACAATTCAAACCAGTGAGACCAAAAATGATCCCAGGGTCCCATATGATCCTGATAAATGCATGGTGTGAAATTTATATGGTGAGATGCCATGAAAACCAAACATGTAAAAATTTAATCCATATCTCAAAAGGTCTCCCACATGGGAAAATAGAACACTGCTCTGCACAGATGAACTCAAACAACTGAAGGTTGGTTTTATTTCTCAAACCAACAATCGAACTGCTACTCCAAGTGAGATGAAACCAAGCAATTCCAGGATCCGATTGCTTGTATTACACCCTTCCAAAAATCATGAGTACAAAATATAGATCATGAAAGTACATAACAACATCATACAAATGTACATCAAGAAGGTACCTCATCAAAGAATCATGAAAGTGCTTGTACATCCAAGTAAGTAGATCATCATGTGGCCCATACACACAAGCATCACGTATCATATCATATCTTCCCCAATGACATAGGTGAGGATCCCATTTCCCATAATACTGCTCCAAAAATATATAATGTGCATCAATATAATCAACCATGTGTTCTTTCATCCAGGAATTGAATGAACAACCTCCACCAAAATATCAACCAAATAAGGAGCAAAGAAAACATGAAGACTTCAAGTGGATCAAATAAATATCATCAATACCCCCATGAATATGTATATCATCATGAGATAATAGAGGACGTTGATTCCAATAATAATGTTCTTGAATCATATATCTCTTCACCCAAGTGTGGGATGAAGTTCCTCCAACATCAAATAAACTAGGTAAGGAGCAAGGAAAATCATGAGTCTCCAAGTGAATCAAGTGAACATCATAGGTGCACCCATGTAGATGTCTATCATCATAATGTAAAAAAGGATGTTTATGGAAATGTAAAGAATACGGTTCGCTAATCATGTCATCATCAAAACGAGAGAATAAATTCCATACTCTTCATGTGGCACTATAAAAAGTAAACCTTTCACACATACTACATTAGGATGAATGCTGCAAAATTTGGAAGTGTAGGATGGAGGAGAAAGAACCAACTCACCCAAATGATTAGAAATTGAAACATTTTCATCATGTGAAGAATCCATATTAGTAGTATTATGCACCTCCCTTAGAAATGAAAAAATTTCCTTATGGGTTGGTTCCAAGGTGGTGGAATCATGCACTTCTTCAAAAAGCGTGTAACCATTTTCAAGAGGCAACTCAAATTCCTCTTCCACCACTACTAGCAATTTGATATCATCAATATCATATTCAAACACATAAAGAACCTGGAATTTTTCATGTTTCTCACGATCCATCATGTCATGAGAATCCTCTAAGTAATCTACCAAATTGACAATATGAAACATAGGAGGAAGAACAAGTATCTTGCAACCTATCAAGAAGTTGCTCATTTTGAATTTTGAGCTTATGAATATATTCATTATTCTTAAAGTATGCTTCATGTAACCATTCATTAAGCTCAACCAAATTGTTTCTATCAAAAATCAAAGACATGAAATTACCTTCAATGAACTTGCACATCGCTCTTTGAATCTTCTCCATGTCTTCAAGGAAGGATGGCTCCTCCAATGAAGAAATTTTCCAACAAGAATTTGACACCAATGCTTTAGTGTCATGGGGTATGCTAAGGGCCTCATGGATATCCATTTCACTCATATTCAAATACCCTTCAATTAAGGATGGTTCATGGGAGCAAACCTCCTCTTCTTCTTTCTGCTTGATTTGATAAACTTCTTGAATCTCAAGTGGTGATGGGGAATTTGATCTTAGTTCTTCATTATCTTTCACAAGGAATTCATATTCATGCTTATGATAAATTTATATTGTGGAAATATTTTACAATCTGATCTCTATGTCACCAATATAGAGTTGTGAGCACCCATCAGTAGGTACTCCTTCACAATTCAAGCATCCATCAGTAGATTCCCTTTGGTCCATGTCTACAGTAGAATGTGTCTTGGGATGATATTCTATAGTTTCAAGGGACTTTTTCATTCTCATGTGATGTTTCCTAATATTTTCAAAGTCACTTGGGAGTGAATTTTGATCCTCATAATGTAATTATTTTTTTGTTTTACCACCCATAGAACTTGGTGGCTCCTTGGTCTCCTCCATACTTGTGCATTGCTTATTTTTCCTTAATTAGTTCTCATTTCCCTTATTGTAAAAAAATACATAATTTATAAGATACTCTTGGAAATAATACCTTTCAAAAATATCCCATCTCAAAGTTTGATACCCTGGTAGCATGCTTCAATATCTTTGGCTTAAATTTCGTGTTCCCTTGGCGGGGAAGGAAGGAAGTGAGCTTGGTGGGTTTATTATGAAACCAAGACATCACTGAAATTTTTTATTCAATGGATGGTACTAATTCACAAGTGCAATTACCATGCTCTGATACCACCATAATGTCCTTTTTTTTTTGGAAATTTGGAGAAATGCACAAATTGGGAAAAATTCGAGCTTAATTGGTCATGACTCTAGAGAGTTCCAACTTTCATCGAATGGTCCCGAATTGGAAAGGAGATGGTATGGTGACTATTAAAAAATCCCAATTTGTTTTATGGATAATTTGTATCAGACTTTATACCCCTGCAAACTTGTTTAGGGATAATGAGAAAAATACCAAAATTGCTAGGAAATTGTGTTCAAATCCCCCCAAGGGTGATGGCCAAACTAGCTCTCCCAATCAAGTATGACCCTCCAAATTTTAACAAAAGAGTATGGGAATGAGTATCAGACATAAATTAATATCCTTAATCATTTTTATTAATTTCTGTAAATTTATTATTGTCTGCAACATTTGTAGGGTAACTTTCAGTGAAATTGCTTATGGGGAAATTGCATAACTAGCTCGATTTTGACATATGAAAGGTGGAGTTAAAGGTTTAGAAAATGATGTGACATATAGGGACCATATACATAATACAAATGGATTCAAAATCAGTATTAAACACCATGGAAATACCTTCATACAAGTCTGGTATACAACTCATTCAGTATGGCAGTTAAATACATGAAAACTAGTGAATTAGTAGCATGGAATTACAAGAGTTTCACATATGGATTTCGACCCATGGAGAATAGGTATATGAAAATACATAGTAACACATCATATATGGCTGTCACAAAATCATCAAACTAATAAAACATCCCTTATACAAATATGATACAAGACTCCTTCAAGATTGAATCTAAAGTCATGGAAACTAGTGATTCAATGGCATGGGAATGCAAGCTCTTCACACATGAGTTTATTGGATTTAGAACCAAAGAGGATATGGAAATTAAATTACAGAGTAATACATCATATATTTATTTCCCAACATCATCTAGATGATATAATATCCCTCATACAAATCTGGTATAAAACTACTTCAAGATCGAATCCAAATCCATGAAGACTAGTGATACAAGGGAATGAGTATGCAAGCTTTTCATACATGTATCTATGATATTTAGAATTACAGAGAATTTGTACATAACATTACAGAACCATACATCATATATTTATTCCGCATCATCATAAAACTGATATAAATATCCTCATACAAATATGATATAAAGCTACTTCAATATTGAAGCCAAATCCGTGAAAACTAGTTATTCAAGAGCATGGGGAATGAGATCCTTTCATACATGTATTTATAAGATTTATAATTACAGAGAATATGGAGATTATATTACATACACATACATCATAAATAAAATCTTTGGCATCAACTATCCTCAGCAAGGTGCAATAATCACTCCAACAAGTACACCATCAAATGAGAGTGTGGGGAATGGAGAAGAAGGAATGAGAGAATGGGGAGATAGATGAGAATTAAAATGTAGCACCTTCAACCTGAAAATAAAACTCCTTAATTAATATCCCATGATATTTTTGAATGGCCTCTCCATCAACCAACTTGGAAAGGAATCCAACTCTCTCGAAATTGGTTCACAAGCAGGGAGAGTGAACACTCATCGTGCAATGGACAAGCAAAAGCTTTCCAAAATGCCAAAGGCCAATTAAAAAATGATAAAAATATATTCTCATTCCTCATGAAATCCTTTTATTAACTTCATTAGGCCTCCAAAATTCTAATTTCCCTCCATTATATTCCTCCAACTCATCTTAGTGGTTTAGTAACTATCATGACACTTGTCTTCCTCTTCATGCTCCAATTCATTCCTCAATTCAAATGATTGCCCCAAACTCCAAAATTTGACCTATTGGTTTCTATTTTTATCCCTGACATGTCATGTTTTTCATACATCAGCAATCAGGTCTGAATTTTTCATACTTCTCATAGAATCTTCCATCATTTGTTGTCATAGAGTGCATAGAATCTCCTTCCAAGTGGCACACCTTGTCTTCTAGTCTCTTCCTCTTCCATGGGAGTTACCCTCCTTTAACAATTTGACTTATTTGGCTCATTATATGATATTTGAAACCACATTACCATCCAATAATGTTTCATTACCAATGTGTTCGAATTTGGATGAATATCATGCCAAGTGTGCAGGGAATCTAGTCACCCAAAGTCTTCACAAGCTTCCAAGTGTCTTCATGAGCTCATGCCACCTTATTTTATTCTCATTTATAATTTATTTGACCCAATTAAATGTGAATATGTTAAACTAAATTCCTTTTTGGTCCCATAACCCCTTATTACAAAATTTATGTCTCCATCTCAATCTAGGGAACTAGTAGGTTTGTGAAACATTATTTGCAAGTAGTATTATTTGGAAATTATTTAATTGGGGACATGACAAGTCAGTATCTACTACATACATACCTAGGTGGATTTACAGTTTACTTCATCAAATTACTTATATATCATTCAATTTCCCATGTCAATAAGTAAGGATACCATAAGAACAAAGTAATTGTACAAAATTAGTCCATTTCCATAGACTCTCTTATGATTCTACACAAGATATTTTATGTTTATGCTATTTGTAATTACTTAGATTATATGACTAATTATTGTTTCTTGCCTTACAAAAATATCTATCATATGCATTCAAACAATTATTTCTTTTTTTTTCTTGTTTGGATTTATGATCTCCCTTCATATGGAAATCATATGAGATAAAATTTCTATGGTGGTATGCTTTACAAATATACTTTCTTAATTGACATATCAATTAGGTAACTAGGGATACTAGAATAATGAGAAGAGATATACAGTGTTACATTTAATCTATATGCTCACCATAAGTTTGACAATTCAATACATTGGTTAAGGTCCTACTTGGAGAAAACCTACAAGAACCTATGTAGTCCTTTTAAATATTAAGAATTTTTATCATTACCTCTTCCAAACATATGAAATTATTATAAGAATAAAAGGAATTTGAACCATCAACCTATGTTTTTTAGACCAGTATTATACCATTGAAACTATTCTCCTAATGAAAATATGATAACTTTCTTGATGGACCATATCAATACGATGTGACCCCCATCTCCTTATAAGTATAATTTTTAACCTACAATTTCAACCCTCCATCTCTTTATAATTATCAAACAAATAGGTCTATACCTAGTATTGTAGGTGCTAATGATGGAAAGGACACATTTCTAATTCCTACAACACTTGTTATATGAATTAATGAACCATGACAATATTGTAGCTAGATCAGAGAAAAAGATGGCTATATAGATCCAAAATTTCATCTAATCTATCCTTAAGTATTCCCTTTACCATCATGACTAACTGAAAATGATTGACACCAAATGAAGTAACATATACTACCTTGATTTATAGACATTGAAAAGGAGGAAAAGTTGTCATTTATCTTGCACTAGTGGAACATATGAAGGAAAATGGTTGTGAACCAAATATTCATACTTACAATCCTTTGATGAATGGATTTCAAAAGGAAAATGACTTGATACAAATAAGGAGGTTGAGAGGGTATACCGTGAAATAAACCATGTATATTATCCTATTGTGGTGGATGACATGAAGTTAAATAATGTAATAATAATGGCTTCTAAGGCATTGATTGTGAGGTTTATTTGTAGAAGGACGGGGGACAACGAGTTTGTTTAAGTGGATTCAAGTGAACTAGTAATCAATTTTAGCTTACCACATAAGGGATGCCATTTTCATTTGAGATTAGATGTTGAGGTTACATCCAAACATAGTATTATTTCTAGTAGGTATCTACTGCATGTTGCCACCTTTCACACACCTGGGTTACATGGCAGAAATATTCAAGCCACTCGGTGTGTCCTTAGGAACAAGTCTCGAGTCAAGGATGTCACCTTGTTCTTGACCCCTCCTTTCAGGCTAACTCCTAATGAAGCCAAGGGGGGTAGACCCTATTAAATTACTAAGGCTAATTACTTAGTGTGATGGTGTTATATTGATTAAGTTGTTTAGGAGTTTTGAAATTAACCATTGGAAACAAAAGGAAACAAGATGCAAGATTTAAAGAAGATAAGCATAGTAATGACACTCAATATATATATATAATCGAAAGAAATGATCAAATAAATCACTAGTGCCTTAAATGGAGTCAACAGGGAAAATAATTTGCTTGCATGCGCTTGAAAGAATGTTTTGAAAATGTCTCTTGGTAGATTTTAAATTAATGTGGAATGTGAATGAATTAAATTAGGTGAAAAGGGGACTCCAGATATACCTGGTGGGTACTTGGAGTATGTCCAAAAGTGAAATTTCACGACTACCCACAAGGTGTTTGTGGGATGGAACAGATTCTCAGAGACTATAGTTCATGACGCACCCATCAGGGTGTGACAGAGATCGGTGCCTCGAGGTCACTTTCCAATTGTTCCCACTCCTTTGGGTATTTTGCCACTGCTTACAGTTTGTTCGAGGCATTGGATTTTTGCCTAATGGTTTTTTGATTTGGGAGGTGAAAACTAATTAATCTAGTCACTCAAGTGCTTTTGATACAGCTTGATTGATCAAACAAACCGCTGCCAAATGCAGATCATACACACTGGAGTCTTGTCAATTTTAGTAAATTTTAAGAGAGGTGTTCTTATTAAAAAGAACACCCTCCATGAACCTCTTTCGGTCCAAGTGGACCTCAATAGGGGAATCAAGGAGGGGTTGAATTTATTATGATTATTAAAACAATTAATTATAGCATATGAAGCATAAACAAATAAGCAAACCACAATTTTCTAATTAGACTACCACGACCCTTTCTTCACCTTTCGGCTCAAAAGGAGGCTCATGGGGAAAGTATTAAAATTACTTTGAAACAAATAGATATGGAATATGACAATGATTATAAATAAAATCATACTACCTTTGCATATTAGAACTACAATAGATGAAAAAATATGAAAAAATGTAAAAATGACACGGACGCGAATCACCCCAGGGGGGATGGTGAATAGGCTCGAAAGAGCCTATTCGAAGAGAGTTTTATTTTTATTAGAAGCAATTAAAATATCATAAAACTTAATTAATCCACTTGTTCCTTATATGGAATTATACCAAACGTTTGCAAATTGCAAAATTTTGAAATTTTGGGAAGACGGAGACCCCCTGGAGGGTTTCGACTAGTCCAAAAACTCTTTCTGGACAGAACCTCCTCCTCTTTTCTGCTATACCTGCTAAAAAACAGAAATATTATCACATTTAAATATTCCCAAAATTACTTTGAAAGTACTTTTGCATGAACACACTTTTTACCCAAAATTCTAAGTTAAAACTAGTTTTTAAAGAAGCGAAAAGGGAACCAAGGAAAGCAAGCTTTCCTTGGAATCTTGGCCTGCTTTTGGGGAAGCCAATATGAAGCACTTAAATTTTTGAATATAAATTTTTATATTTTAAGGAAACAACCATGCATTCAACAATATTTAGATCTACTTTCACAGCCTTGAAAAATGACAATTTTCCCTAAAACTATATCTAGAATGCTTGTAAAATTTCTTTAGGAATGAGATCTAGTTTATGAGCTTTAACATAGAAAGATATATGTAAATTTAATTATGAAATTGATAGATCTAAACAATTTTAAAGCTATAAAACAAGTAACCGGACTGATTTTAAAAATATTGAAGGAGGAAGAGAAAAGAAGAGCGCTTGTTGCCGGAATGGATCTGCAAAAGAGACTAGTTAGTGTAATGCCGAGGGACAATGCCTTCACAAAACAGTCAGATGCCTAGTGGAGTCAAGCTAGATCCATAGTTTGTCCAACCCCTGCTACCTAAAAACTAACAAACAATCCTGCACAAAAACCTTATGAGATCTGGATAGAGATATATGAAAAAAGAGAGGGATACATGCAAATAAACTTATTTAAACATGTATAATATGAATCTTCAAACATATATACTATGATATATTGAAAAACAAGTAATATTACTTGCCCAACTATACTCCTATTTATTCAACTGAATCATTCAAGCCAGACAAGATTCAGATGCAGAAATTGAGAGAAAGACAACGGTAACAACAAAAGCTGCAAGACAATGTTAATTCCACACACATAAGAGCATTACACCATTTTGTCCTCCAAAGCTTCACTTTATTCCAATATCAAAAGATATTACACAGTATTACAATAGAAATAGCTCCTCAATCCAACTCTAGCTCACTCAAAAAGGAGGCAGCCATGCTTTATTTATACAAAAAAATGAAATCCCAACCCAGAGGGGGCGCAAATTCCAAGGAGATAGAAAATTGGAGCTGCATGTGGAGTGAATCTGGGCCTGATCTATGTCTAACTGAGCTTGATCTAAGTCTCACTGAGTGCAACTATCAATTGGAGAGCTGATCTAACTAACACCTCAATCTGTTGACTGAAGCATCCACCAAAACTCATCCATATGAGCCCACATGTGTGGAGGAGAGAGGGAGGGAAAAATTCCCAATATTGCATGCTATGGTGCACTCCCAGATCTGCCCAGATCACCTCCTTTAGTCAAGGAATTGTTAGATCTAGTCAATCCCAAGCCAATGAGACTAATTTCAGTCAAATCGAAGCAAATCCCAATGATTTAGGATTTGGGGTTTTCTCCATTATTTAATTAATTCATCAATTAAATAATCTATATGTGATTTTTTGGGGCTTTCTGACCTGAGTGATGGAAAATCACTCAAAACTTGGAAATAGTAGGTCTATAGGTTTACTGGGTGATCTTAGCTTGAAAATGAGCACCCACATGACTGAAACTGACTATTGAGCCCACTTTTATTACAAAACCAATTTTCCCAATTAAACTATTAAAAAATAGCCTAAGTTTTGGAAAAATTAAATTTTAATAAAAAACAATGAAAAATTAAAAAATTAAAAAAATTAAAAAACCTAGGGGGACTTAGACATGTTCATATGACTCAACCATAATTCCTAGAATGTTTATACATTGACACATAGACTCTAATAACCTCAATAGGCCTAAATGCCAAGCCAACCACCCCATCTTTGGAGGTATTGAGTGAAAAACTCAGAAATTATAAGTTGTTTATTCAACAACCGATAATAACCAAGGGAAAAAACACCTTGGGATAATCGGATTGACAAATAAATTCTATGAGACCGAGTCTTTTACAGACACTATCATGCTAGAACATTTATTACAACTCCCCCAAGGGGACATGAACATGTGATATAGTACAACAAGCACTTACGAAGGTCTTTTGAAGTCTGAACAAATCATCTTTGTCTGATTCACCAGGCTCACTTAATAAAAAACAATAAGTAAAAATTAGGTGGTAACATCTAGCTCCAACTGTGGGACGTGTGCTTGGTCTGGTCATAAGACAAGGAGAGCATACGAGAACACCAGAATATCTGGTTTATACACCCTATAAAAACATCTCAACTTGACAAGAAAACCTTAGTAGCACAAGCTTTATATAAAAACCAAATGAACAATTAAGCCAATTTATTCAAACAAAATAGAAATATCTAACTAATGAAAGAAAAGTTTTGTTATAGCTAAGTACAAAATAGAAATGTAGAAAGTAAATGCTCTCTTTCAAGGAGCTTATTTTCCTATAAGCATGATATAAAAATGGTTAAGTGTAGTTAGAAATCCAATGTAACCACCTAAGCATTTATTAACATAAAAAAAAATTCCTTGTCTTTGGTTACCAGCCAAAGTAAGGATACCTTATTTAGAGAATGCAAACCTGTGTGATGATCTAGAATGGGCGGGCTGGATGGGAAATCGTAGGCATGAATAATGTCATCAAACTTCTTCCCAAACTGGTAGGTGCTTGTGCAGGATGCTTCTATCCATGACTGGATAGGGTTGATGTACAAATTAGAATGATGAGGTAGATTGAATACACCATCATAATGATCATCAAGTGTTACCAGATGATAACTCATTGTATAAGCCCCAAGCGGCTCCAAATCATAAGGAAAATCTATCTGTGAAGATGATAGTTGAGACTGATATTCTACTAACTGCATCACATTTGTCTTTTCACAACACTATTTCTCAATGTCCTTGTTATTGATACCTTTGTACGGCTATGCATGATATGACTCTGAATGAACATATAAGAGTTTTGAATGTTTCTTTTCCATACTAGGATTTTCCTAGGTCTCCAGATCCATGCTTCCCTCTATGGAAGTATAGTAGATTGGACTACCACAAATTTCTAAATAGACACTCCTCTTGCTGGATATAGCATACATGGGATGCTCAATAATATATTCACAAGAATCCTAATAGTCATCACCACCATCTATGTCAGATGTGATGGATTCCCCATTGCTAATATCAAGCTCAGATATCAAGTTCTCTTTGTCTTCATTACTGATACTGATATATGGCTCAGACTGATCATATGGATAAACTGCATGCTCCTTTTCCATATCAAAGTTTCCCAAGGCCACATGGTCCATGATCTCTCCTTTAGATATGCCATAGATACGAGAATCAACAAAACCATCAAAGGTTTTTGGTTCATCATTTTCCTCAGAGACTGCATTTTCCATGAATGTCCAGGACTCCTCTTCAACATCTTTGTCGAACATAAGGGAGTATTCATCACTTTTATCATGCTCCAAATCATACTTGTCCTCATTTTCATATTCATCTTCTTCAGAAAAATGGCCACAAGGAAGTAAACCTTCCAGACTGTCATCATTATATGGAGAACAGGTAGGAGTCCCATCATGCACATTATGGTTTTCATCATAAGTTTCACTATAATATTCTGTAATGGTTTCATCCTTAGGTAAATATGGAGTACAAATGTGATCATCATCACTATAATAATCATGAAAGAATTCCCAATCATCACTATTCTCTGTTGATGTTGCATGAGGAGGGTCTTCAACAATTTTTTCAATTAATGGCTCTTCATGCACAGACTCAATGGGATCATAATGGATTTCTGAATGTTGGGTGTTGTACACCATGTTGCTACTACATATATCAGGATAATTCGTAAGAAAATCTTTCCAAGGAAAGAAGTACTTCAAATTGGTCTTAATGAATGGTTTAGCATCGAATGATTTAATATCATTCCCATCATAATGCCACTGCTTCAAAAATATTTTGAAGAATTTTGCAAGGGAAGTAATAGATTTCTCAGGAAAACACTCATGAAGCCAACATGAAGTGTCCCCTTGCAGAGAATGAGCAAGCATTGCCATCATGTTATCCTCATGTTGAATGTTGTTTTGAATCATACATGACAGAAAAATCATAACATGGAATCTGGCTGAGTGATCATTATCATCCCCCCGAAAGCATGGAAGGGAAGTAGATGTCATTTCACTAATGAGATGATTAGGAAAGCTAGGGATCCTAGACAAATCAAAGGGAAGACAATCATAGGAAGCTCGATCATCAATTTCTATTCTTTTAATATCCATATCAATAATAAGCGATCATGGAGAATGTCTGGAACTGAAAAATGGAGTTGAGCTTTTAATTTCACTGTTACATGGGCTCACCTACACACAATCAATCTCAAAAAAAAATTGTGAGAAACAAGGGTTTTATCCCTTCAATGGAGTCACCATGTGAGAATAAAAATATACATTTAAGAACTCTCACAAAAATACTTTTTGCTTTTCTTTGTAAAAAATAAAAACTAAAAAGGGTCAGTGGAATCGCCATATGAAAATTAAAGATCTACTCTAAGCATTCATCAAACAAAGAAAAAACAAAAAAGAAGAAAACAAAAGTCATACTCCGGGAATAAAAATATTTGTCCTCAACAATGGCACCAAAACGTTGGTGTTTCCTTTCACACACCTGGGTTATGTGGAATAAATATTCAATCCACTCGGTGTGTCCTTAGGGGCAAGTCTCATGTCAAGGTTGTCACCTCTTTCTTGACTCCTCCATTCAGGATAACTCCTAATGAAGCCAAGGGGGGTAGAACCTATTAAATTACTAAGGCTAATTACTTAGTGTGATGGTGTTATATTGATTAAGTTGTTTAGGAGTTTTGAAATTAACCAGTGGAAACAAAAAATAACAAGATGCAATATTTAAAGCAGATCAGCACAGTAATGACACTCAATATATATATAATTGAAAGAAATGATCAAATAAATCACTAGTGCCTTAAATGGAGTCAACAGAGAAAATAATGTTCTTGCATGCGCTTGAAAGAATGTTTTGAAAATGTCTCTTGGTAGATTTTAAATTAATGTGGAATGTGAATGAATTAAATTAGGTAAAAAGGGGACTCCAAATATACCCGAGGGGTACTTGGAGTATGTCCAAAATTTAACTTTCAAGGCTACCGGCAAGGTGTTTGTGGGCCAGAACAGAGTCTCAGAGACTATTTTTCATAACGCACCCATCATGTTGTGAAAGAGATTGGCACCTCGAGGTCACTTTCCAGTTGTTCCCACTCCTTTGGGTATTTTGCCACCGCTTACAGTTTGTTCGAGGCGTTGGATTTTCACCTGATGGTTTGTCAATTTGGGAGGTGAAGACTAATTAATCTAGTCACTCAAGTGCTTTTTATGTAGCTTGACTGATCGGACGAACCGCAGCCAAGTGCAGAGCATACACACCGGAGTCTTGTCAATTTTAGTAAATTTTAAGAGAGGTGTTCTTATTAAAAAGAAAACCCTCCAGGAACCTCTTTCGGTCAATCGAGGAATCAAGGAGGGGTTAATTTTATTATTATTATTAAAACAATTAATGATAGCAAATGAAGCATTAACAAATAAGCAAACCACAATTTTCTAATTAGACTACCACGACCCGTTCTTCACCTTTCGGCTCAAACGGAGGCTCGTGGGGTAAGTATTAAAATTACTTTGAAACAACCAGATATGAAATATGACAATTATTATAAGTCAAATTATACTACTCCTATAGATTAGAACTACACTAGATTGAAAAAAGATGAAAAATGTAAAAATGACACGGACGCGAATCCCCCCAAGGGCGATGGTGAATAGGCTCGAAATAGCCTATTCA
This sequence comes from Pseudotsuga menziesii, assembly GCA_001517045.1. NCBI lineage: Eukaryota > Viridiplantae > Streptophyta > Pinopsida > Pinales > Pinaceae > Pseudotsuga > Pseudotsuga menziesii. Next base: position 881,297 of record LPNX010875258.1, on the reverse strand, counting down.
AAGCGATTTTTATTTTTATTAGCAGCAATTAAAATATAAGTGTTTCGAGCCTATTCAAAGCGATTTTTATTTTTATTAGCAGCAATTAAAATATAAGTAAACTGAAATTGGTCCTTATATGCAATTAAACCAAAGGTTTACAAATTGCAAAATTTTGAAATTTTGGGAAGACGGAGACCCCCTGGGGGGTTTCAAATGGTCTAAAACTGATTTCTGGAAAGCACCTAATCCTATTTTCTGATATACCTGATAAAAACCAGCAATATTATCACATTGAAATATGCCCAAAATTACTTTGAAATTACTTTTGGATGAACACACTTTTTACCCAAAATTCTAAGTTAAAACTAGTTTTTAAAGAAGTGAAAAAAGAACCAAGGAAAGCAAGCTTTCCTTGTGATCTTGGCCTGATTTTGGGGCAGCCAATGTGAAGCACTTAAATTTATGAATATAACTTTTTATATTTTAAGGAAACAACCATGCATTCAACAAGCTTTAGATCTACTTTCACAGCCTTGAAAAATGACAATTTTCCCTAAAACTAGATCTAGAATGCTTGTAAAATTTCTTTAGGAATGAGATCTAGTTTATGAGATTTAAGACAGAAAGATATATGTAAAGTGAAATCTGAAATTGATAGATCTAAACAATTTTAAAGCTGCAAAACAAGTAACCGGGCTGATTTTAAAAAGATTGGAGGAGGAAGAGGAAAATAAGAGTGCTTGTTGCCGGAATGGATCTGCAAAAGAGACTAGTTAGTGGAATGTCGAGGGACAATGCCTTCACAAAATAGTCGGATGCCTAATGGATTCAAGCTAGATCCACAGTTCACCCAACCCCTGCTACCTAAAAACTAACAAACAATCCTGTGCAAAAACCTTATGAGATATGGATAGAGATATATGAAAAAAGAGAAGGATTACATGCAAATAAACTTATTTAAACATGTATAATCTGAATCTTCAAACATATATACTATCATATATTGAAAAACAAGTAATCTTACTTTCCCAACTATACTCCTATTGATTCAGCTGAATCATTCAAGCCAAACAAGATTCAGATGCAGAAATTGAGAGAAAGACACAGGTAACAACAAAAGCTGCAAGACAATGTTAATTCCACACACATAAGAGCATTACATCATTTTGGCCTCCAAATATTCACTTTATTCCAATAGGAAAATATATTACACAGGATTACAACAGCAATTGCTCCTCAATCCAACTCTAGCTCACTCGGAAAGGAGGTAGCCATGCTTTATTTATACAAAAAAGTGAAACCCCAATCCAGAGGGGGCACAAATACCAAGGAGATAGATAATTGCAGCTACATGTGGAATGAATCTGGGCCTGGTCTGTGTCTAAGTGAGCCTGATCTAAGTTTCACTGAGTGCAACTTTCAATCAGAGAGCTGAGTTGAATGGCACCTCAACCTGTTGATTGAAGCATCCACCAAAACTCATCCAGATGAACCCACACATGTAGAGGAGAGAGGGATGGTGAAATTCCAAATATTGCATGTTGTGGTGCACTCCCAGATCTACCCAGATCAACTCCTTCAGTCAAGGAATTGTCAGATCCAGTGAATCCCAAGGCGATGAGACTGATTTCAGTCAAATTGGAACAAATCCCAATGACTTAGGATTTGGGGTTTTCTCCATTATTTAATTAATTCATCAATTAAATAATCAATATTTGATTTTTTGGGGCTTTCTAACTTGAGTGATGGAAAATCACTCAAAACTTGGAAATAGTGGTTCTATAGGTTTACTGGGTGCTCTTAGCTTGAAAATGAGCACCTACATGACTGAAACTAATTATTGAGCCCACTTTTATCACAAAACCAATTTTTCCAATTAAACTATTAAAAAATAGCCTAAGTTTTGGAAAATATAAATTTTAATAAAAAACACTAAAAAAATTAAAAAATATAAAAACCTAGGGGGACTTAGACATGTTCATATGACTCAACCATAATGCCTAGCATGTTTATACATTGAAACATAGACTTTAATAACCTCAATAGGCCTAAATTCCAAGTCAACCACCCCAACTTTGGAGGTATTGAGTGAAAAACTCAGAAATTATAAGTCATTTATTCAACAACCAATAATAACCAAAGGAAAAAACACCCTTGGCTGATCGGATTGACAAAGTCTATGAGACCGAGTCTTTTACACACACTATCATGCTAGAACATTTATTACAACTCCCCCAAGGGGGTGTGAACATGTGATATAGTACAACAAGCACTTCTAAAAAGCACTTCCGAAGGTCTTTTAAAGTCCGAACAAATCATCTTTGTCCGGTTCACCAAGTTCACTTGATAAAAACCACTAAGTACAACTTAGGTGGTAACATCGCATTTATACCTAAGTGGATTTACCGGTTACTTGATCAAATTACTTATATATCATTCAAGGTTCCATGTCAATAAGTAAGGATGTCATAAGGATAAAATAATTGTACAAAATTAGTCTATTTCCATAGACTCTCTTATGTTCTACACAATATATTTTATATTTATGCTATTTGTAACTAATCTCATGATATGACTCATTATTGTTTCTTTCCTTACAAAGAGATCTATCATATGCATTCAAATAATTATTTCTTGTTTTTCTCTGGGGTTGGATTTATGATCTCTCTTCTTATGGAAATCATATGAGCTAAAATTTCTATGGTGGTATTCCTTACAAATCTACTTTCCTAATTGACATATCAATTAGATAACCATGGATATTAGAATAATGACAAGATATATATGGTGTTACATTTTCTCTATATGATCTCCATAAGTTTGACAATTCAATACATTGGTTAAGTTCCTACTTGGAGAAAACCTACAAGAACCCATATAATCCTTTTAAATATTAAGAATTTTTATCATTACCTCTTGCAACCATATTAAGTTCTTATAAAGATAAAAGGGATTTGAACCATTAACCTATCTTTTTTAAACTAGTATTATACCATTGAAACTATTCTCCTAATGAAAATCTGATTACTTGCTAAGATATCTCTCCAGTCAATTTTCAATAATGCCTACCTTACATCTACCACATATCATGCTATGCCCATCTATAGCATCCACCTCATTTATGTATTTGCATTGTTCAAAGAACCATTTTAGTGGTGGAAGTGTAGTAGTTTTTATATATGCCATGGGAATTTCCATTTAGGTCATTAGAGAGTCAACGACATGTGGCATATGAAATTATTGAGCCAAGTGATCTCTAATAATGTTATGGCCATTGCACTGCACCTTTGATTAATTTACTCACTCCCAAGTGAGATTTATTGATTTTTAAAAGAAATGAAGTTTCCCATACCTTCCAAGCCATTAAATGAGGTGATCGAAGACAATTCTAATTCCTCCTAAAAATACATTGATATGCTAAAATGGTGGGCACAACTTTAACATCTTGATCTCCTATCATACTAACAACATATATTAGTTAGTCTACAGGTTGGGATATCTCCACATTAGAAATGTATTTATATTTAACCCATAGAACCTCCCTACGATGTAAGTTATAAATATCCTTGACAAGCAATAGAATAGAAGCTAGAAACACTTATGCAATAAGTTAAATTAGAATATAAGAAACTAGGACTCCCTAGCGCCATCCCCATAGCATATTCTATAATAAAGTTAATCCCAAGGGGGTCTTCCTATGAGTCTAACAAGTAACAATATTATATTATACCTAGGATTATACACTCATGTTGTGGTTATACATACAACAAATTTGTCTCAGTATAGTATATTTTCAGGCCCATATAGATATAAGATGCTATATATTCATGCATATTCTCTTTTTTGTCTTTTTTGTTTTTATGTTTTTGAAAAAAACGCAGGAGTAACAGAGGATCAAATTTCATCTTGTGGAGGATGTATTCTTCATTTCTTGGCCGAGTTTGGACTGCGTGGGGGAGTAATAGAGGGGCCTATTTCATCTTGTGGAGGCTGTATTCTTCATTTGTTGGCTGAGTTTGGATTGCATGGGGGAGTAACATAGGGGGGAATTTCATCTTGTGGAGGATGTATTCTTCATTTTTTCGTTGAGTTTGGACTGCACGGGCCTTGAAATTGTCTGGAAAGGACACAGTCTTGTTTGTGAGGATGATTTGTGGATATAGGGGGTGTTTACTTTCTGTTGGTACATATCCTTATAGTTCCACATCTACAGTGATCCACACACTTTGTTTGGGACAATATCAAGGGTTATTACATCCAAAAAGGGAGCGACAATCCATTTTGACACCTACAGGAATATACTACAGTGTTGTTGGGTACTCTAATTTTAGTCTTCCTTCTTGTTACTATTGTGCATAACATTTCTGGGTAGTGAAGGACAGCATTGCAGCATAATAAGGGAGTCTTCAAACTTATTTGTCACTCACGGTGTTGAGAAGAAGACAATTAAGGTTTTTTTGTTGAACACACAACATAGTTTTGAAAAGTTGACTATACATTTTCTAATAAAGATCGAGACACCAAAGAAAGGAATCTCACTTCCATAAATCATTGTGCACACCCACGAAGCTATAGGTTAGAGTTAAAGTAATTTCATATTTTCTTGTCCACCTTAGAACTGTTGTTATAGTCATTATAAACTCAAAGTTATATGAATATTATATTTTGGGTTTCTTTTCCTTGTTATTTATGCAAAGAAATCTCTATTGCATTTACTGCTCATTGTTAGTGCTACGAAAATCAAAATCTGGAAATTATAGTCAATATACAAGCCAAACATTACACATATCACCAGTACATTGAATACAAAAAACAAACTAAGACTATTTGGCACAACTTAGTGGTATTTTTGACAAGTGTTTTTACGAAATCCCTTAACCAAATTACATAAGAAAATAAGCCAAAAAAATAAGCAGGATCTGATGGGGGTCATTACAGTTTACTATCCAAATCATATCCCCCTTGTATAAAAATTGAACCCTCTCACTTCCTTTAGATAAAGCTTGTTCGTTGGTCACTGTCTCATCATGTTGAGTGGATATGAGAACTGTGTGAATGCGTAGAGGAACCATGCACCACTATTATTTTTGTACTTAATCGTTACTTGTGTTTTTCCATCATGCCTCAACCAAGAGCAGGATCCATTCTTTCTGACATTTGTGAGCTTTTCTCCCATCTTGGTATCCATCACATGGGTGAGAGGAATCATTAGGGGTTTCATTAGTTGCATAACCAATCCAATTAAGGGTAATGATCCACATACTAGACTTCACATAGACTTCCATCCATACTAACATATCGTGGCCTAGTCAAGCAGTACACAACTAGGTTTCCAACACATTTACACACCCTCATGACACCCTTAGTAACCCACAATAGGTCATGGTACCTTCATACACAGGCTTGGGATCCTTAACAGCCCTCAATCCAGCCAGTCACAATAGTCCTAGTAGGGTTAATACATGTCACAACAACCCTTAGCAGACTCAAGACATGTCATGGTTTTATCTAGTAGACTTACAATAGTCATGACCCTGTCCTAGGGACCTCTAACAGTCATGGACAAACCTAAGGGCTTCCAAACAGTCACGACCCATCCCTAAGGGCTTCCAAATAGTTATGACCCAGTCCTAGGGATTCCAATGGTCATGCCCCAGTCCAAGGAGATCAACACAGGTCATGAATCAGAAACTAACAGCCTACAAAGGTCACTGATTAGTCCAAACAATCCACATAGTTCACGGTTCAATCCAGGCAGCCCTAGTAGGATAAGAGGAAGCCACGGCTTGCACATAAACAGTAGTTGAAATAAAGGTTAGGTAGTGACCCAATAAAAAACATACTTTAGTAGAAACAAGAAATTTAAACATTAAGCCAACGAGCAACACGAAACCCTCTACGTCAAGCCAAGGAGCAACAACAAGCCCTAGATGTCAAGCCAATGAGACACACCAAGCCCTAGGATTGTCAATGAATCAAATATCCAATTTTATCTTGTCAAGACACACATAATGAAATATTAGGAATTGAATTTATAAGCTTGACAAGTCTTCTAGAAGGGGCATCCTTCTTTCCCTACCTTTTAGGAGAGTTACCATAATAAACATAAAATAATATTATGTTGAATTAGGATAGGGTACATGTTATCACCCAATAATTTTCCTATGGTTGTGGTAGGAGAATCACTAGGGTAACCATTTCAAATCAAGGTTTAGACTATAATCTAGCCTTTACAGTCAGAGAGGGATCTCTCTTTGTTATAGGAACATTCACATATACATTTGTCTTTAAGCAAGCTTTCAAAAGGCTAGATATATGATAGGGAACAGATTTGTTTGTAAATTTAAATATTGTAAGATAGACGGATATAAAATACCATTGGGAAATGGAGTCACAGACTAATTCATTCAAGGATATTACAACAAATAATGAGAAGTGATTTTCCTTTTGAAATCTTAGGCAAAGTGAGTGTAATTTTCAGTCAAATATATTCAAGTGGTGATAGGAGAAATGAGAAGAAGTCCAGTGCAGCAAGAGGCACCTATCTATGGATGAATCTCTTGAAAACACCTTTAGCAGAAACAACAAAAAGGGTAATGAAATAAATGGAACATCTAACAAGGATGAATTCCACAACAATCATTACAGACACATTACGCATGCTATATCTGATGAAAGGAGTGATTAATAAAATGAATTCCTCAGATACAACTAGAAAGCATTAGCAGAATTTACACATATGAAAATGATGCTAATAGGAAACAAAAACTGAATATGAACACTGTGATGAATCTCATAAACTCAAAGAAACACTTTTCATTAACACTTCCAAGAAATTTTACAGAGCTACAATCCAAGCACAGAGGCTTTGAAAATAAAATTTGAACCCTTCCTCCTCCATAGAGGTTACATTTATAGTGCAATTTACCCTCGATACGTCTCTCGGAATAGGGCATCAAAATTAGTTACATTGCGAGAATCAAACCCAAAAGTACGTCCTAAATCCTAACAAACTCTGACATGGAAGATGAGTCGTTCCCAAAAAACATTTCATGTAGGCACGTTGTGCTGCTCGTGACCAATCAAAAAGGGAAATCTTGACATCTAGGGCTTTCTGGATCGCTTGATAAAAATGACAACTCCAAGCATATTTTTAAAAGACTATGGCTGAATCAACTGCTAGCGGGACTTCCAGACTGATTATTTCTCATTCTATGTATATATTTCCACTACTTATCTGTATGGGTGCCTATCTCAAATATCTCCTTTAGGAGAACATCTAGTTCAATCAAGGGGCTATGGACAATAGCAGAAAGATCTGATTTCACAGTCCTAAATTGAGCCAGCAGCTCAAAGTCCTCGCTAAGTTTATAAATGATTACCTCTCCCTTTATCCCACTATTCATACCCTTAAAATTTGAATGGTTTAGTCTTTCCTGGTTCTGTAGTTTGACATATTTTCTCTTAGGGATTAGCTTCCCCTCTAAACCCCAAAACTCATGCAACCCTTTCTGAAATAGGGGTTGGAACAATTTGTTGAACTTTTCTACCCCTTTTCGAATAATGTCAATCCTTGTAACTGCATTCTGCAACATGTTGTGCTTTATGGTCATCCTCCTTGCTACCACCATAACTTATATCCTGCCAGTAATCCCTAGGGAAATTAGTTCTTCCCCAGAGGCTGAGATCATAACAACAATTGCCTTATGGGCCTCCTCCCTAGGCATTTGTGCTAGACTTTCCTGCAAGGATTTACATCTTCTTCTTGCTACCATAGTAGCCTATTTATGCTCATCCACTATGACCAATTGATTTCCTAATGAGGGAATCTAATTTATCACTACATCCTAGAGAAAATGTTTAGCCCCTTGCAGGGGAATTCAGCCTATGACCTTTTCCTCAAACCTGACTACCTTCTCTTTGAGTGTCCTGATCTCTTATGTAGATTCTTCACTTTCCTTAGCAGTGATCCTATCCTTGAGCTCTTGATTCTCCTCCTTCAATTGAGTGATTTCCAGGTCCTTCAGGGACATGTCAGACATATATTTGATCACCAAAGCAAGGGGTGATATGTCCTTAGGGGTTATATAGTCATTTAATTCATCCATTCTCTTCTGTGTATTTTTCTTCTCTTCTTCCCATGTGCTCTTGTCAACGAGTCCAGCACAGCAAGGTGGCCTTTCAGTTCCAAAACTTCATGCTACAATGTCTCAATCTCCCCTTGTAACTACACAGTCTAAGGAGGTAGCTTGATGTCTTTAATAGGTCTCTTGATTTTCTTTTTGTAATCCTGTATCTTGGCCAGTGGATTAGCTAGTAAAATAGGTTGATACATATCCATTGGCTGCTCATATGGGGGCTGTTGTAAAGCGTTCTATCACATGCCCCAATTTGTAAAAACAATTTAATGTTATTGAGGATCATTGTGTTATATTTTATGCTATGTTTGTAATAGATGACCAAGTGGGGTCAAGAATAATTAATGTAATTCAGAATATTTTATTTATAAATAAATAAATTATGAGACAACAGCTTAGGGAAGATGTTAAAAGAGTGTGAATTGGTCACTTGATGGATGATACTGGGTGGAGAGTATACTGACAAGAAGCAACATCCTCAAACTACTTCCAACTGTTGCAGGTGGCAACTTCCCTATATTTGTGGTCATGATTCCCCAAGAAAGTGGAATTGGAGCAGGTGGCTCATTAAGTGTAAACTGGCCCAGAAGACCGAGGCATCTCTATAAAATTTACCATTGAAGACAACTAAGGCTGCTCATTCTAATAAGTGATCATTCAGGGTGAATGAAATGCACATGATAAATTCAATGGAGGGCTGAAGTGAGTTTGAAGGGTTAACTGCTGAGACTAAACTTATTATAGCTATTAGGATGAAGTTCCTGCTGCTGTGAGCAGGTTTGGATTACTGAGGTAATTTGACCAGTCAGGTGATAGAATGTCTTAAGGATACATCCTTCACCTATTACTCTACCAGGAGGACCAGGAAACAGGCTCGGGGGTCCTGAGGAAGTGCATACTAAGCTTTCTCCAGGAGTTGGTTGGGAGGAACAGTCTCCTTAAGCTGTTGTCACCTCATCATTAACAGGTTTCTAATTGTTTCAGGCTATTATATTTATTCACTGTCTTCAGTAAAATGTTTACTAGTTTTCAAATATAGGCATGTTAGTATTTTATTAGGGTTTATGAAGAAAAGAGTAATTGTGTATTGATGGACTTAGTAATTTACAGATTATGCTAGAAATAGTAATATATATGCTAAATGAGAAATAAATAGAAATAGATTTCCATACTATATTTTTCCACGCCTGGTATAGGAAATACTCTAGTATAGTTGGGTGTTTAAGTAGATATGATGATTCTTATTTAACTCTGAATGAAAAATGTAACTAAATTCTTCTACAGTTTGCATATGATTCATTCTTTATAAACAACACTAAACACCCTATCTATTGAATTTACCTACTTAAGACAACAACTAAATATATGTATATAAAGATATTTAGTAATCATACTAACCATAGAAATATTATTAATACTATTATTCATTATAAACACAATAGGTAAAGTTAAACAAATAAGCATAAGAATAGTAAACAAACTATCAGTTAGGGTTTAGAACTAGGTAGTACTTGATAATTTCTTATAATAATTTATTCCCATATAATATTTGTCTATGTATTAAAATAGAATTTTCTACTGTAACCTCAAGAAAACTACCTAGGTTTATGAAAGATAGATTCTATCCTATTCACAAACTTGCAGTATCTTACCCTAATTTTTCCTTTAGAATTTTAATAGCTGTAAAATCATTGAAGGAAGAATAATAAAACAGAGCTAAGTATTTATCATGTAAAATTTGTTTTATTTCATAACTATAGGGTATTTTAAATAGTAACCCTTCTAAACAAAACTGAGTACTAATAGTACTCATAACACAATAAAATTTCCCATAAATACATCGCACTGTAAATCATTATAAATTACATGATAATAACTTAAAATAATACGATAACAACTTGTTAAAAACAAAATCATTTAAGAAGTAATCGTTCATGGACTTTAAAATTAAAGGTCGAGGCTCATGCATGTTAAAAAAGAAACTTAACTATACAAAATAATATATATCGAACAGTAACAACTCATTAATTCCAGGTAAAAAAACCCTTATCAGTTTACATGTCTCGACTAGTTAACAATATTTCTTCATCTTAAAAACCCATTTTAAAAACTAAAATTAACCAGACAGAGGTCGACAGCCTCGTTATGGCTTAGAGCTGAGCTCTAGCAGGAAAGTAAAAGAAGTTTACATTGTTCGGGCCATAAAGGCACTATCTTAAAACTATTTTATCATGGCTACAATAGCCTTCAACCTCCCTGCACAAAAATACCCTCTAGGGTTTCAAAATCTTACAAAAACAAGCAAGCAAGAAGCAACAATCAACTTGTAAACCAAGCCCGTGCCTTAATAGACCGCAAAGAACCTATCTTCCAACCACCCCATCAATTTGTAGGAAGAAACCCTCATTTGCAACCAGGGCTTACCGAAAGTATGCCTAGATGAACAGTTGAAGGAGTTCCCACCTACAGAGCCGGGAGGAGGACCTGCAAGAATTATAAACCATTTTTTATTGTTACAAACCTTACTTAAATTTTAAAACCCTTTTATAAAAAATAACTTAAAAATGAAACTGGAGTAATTTGTTACCTGCAAAGCTTCTCTTTCTGAATGAAGCTGAGATAATCAGCCACCTTAGATCATTTTTGGCACCTGGACGGAAGACAAGAAGACACTGAGTCATAGCTTGGAAGGAAAACGAGCAAACAACTCAATTGGAATGAAGGAGTACTCATGTACAAGCTCTGTCAATCTTTTTGCAGGCTCAAGACAAACATAGTCCTCGAATCCTTAAGAAAAACCATTATCTACACTCACAATATGCTACAATAACCTTTAAATACAAAGAACCCCCTCACAACCTCTTTCAAGAAAGCCACAGCATTTGTTTATGGAAGCAATATACCAAGCTGAAGGTGGTTACAGGTTTTCAATGGCCGCGAGCTCACAGCTGGGCCAACCAGACGGAGGAACCCTTGTTCTGCAAAATCAAGTGAGTAGGGTTTGAGTTATGAGTCAACCCTTTCGTGGATATAACCATCCCATGTGTCCTTGAAATATTTCTCTAGCATGGGTAGAGTTCAATAGTCTTCGTTGCAACACAATGATTTATAATCAAACCTTTGATCATTATAAACTATGCATTATATGATTACCAATAATATGATAATACCATGGTGTATCGATACTTAGTGGATTGACTATAGGATATAACATGAATATTTTTTTTATTCTAAAGTTTTCTTTGTTAATAAATCAAGTTGGATAGTTATGTTTATTAACTAGGTTTGGTGAAAATTGTGAGAAAACATGTTTTTACTTATAACCATAGTAAGAAGGAGAGCTATTGATTCTTGGAACTTAACCTTTGAGTTATTTTTGAAAGAATGTTTGGTCAGCTGAAGATCAAAATGATATAAGAAATCCCAATAAAATTCTAACAACTTAATGATGAGTTTATAGATAAAAGAATAAGTATTTTGGTCGTTCATTGAGAGAAGGATGTTTATAGAGTCCTATAATGAAGGTAGCTGCGAGTGAAACCAAACAGTATGGAGTGACTTAAGCCTCAAGCTGTGAACTATATTCTCTCTATTTAAACTTTAAATTACCATTACTGTAAAGAAAGATACAAGCATTGTTTAGAATTTTAAATTATAAATATTCAATCGATTGGAGGAACATTGGATAATATTTTTTCTTGCAATGTTGTAACCCATGTTTATCTAGTCGTGTAAATTCCATTATGGAGATGTAACTACACAAATAAGATCAACGTTACCCCTTGGAGTCAATATGATCTTAAATATTCTAAGACTAGCATCTTATTCATGCTAGGGAAGTATCCTCTCGACTTGAATTTAAATAATACTCTATTGGATCTTACGCTTACCTGCTAAACCTATAAGGAACCAACAGTCCAATTGTATTAGCTGAAAGCTAGTAAGCCCTAATCACACATAAGAATTATTTCCCTACTTGACAAAAGAAAATCATCAGTATAACTAGCAGCAGCAAAATACAAGTTCTTTTCTACTTCTGAAATAATTACAACTGCTAAGTCATTAACAACACTAACACAAGTTTTTAATATTGCACCTTTAGTTTGCAGGTTTTTATAAAGAAGCAACCCCTTGTTCTTTTTTAAACTGTTTTATTTTCTGCTAACCGTTAGCAGGTAATTAGAGGCGACTCTAGACATTTAATGTCACTTGAAAAATTTTAAATTTTTATGAAGTTTTGGGTTATTACCTGTGGTATTAGAGCACAAGGTTCAAACACTAGGCCTGAATGTAGCTCAATTTGCTTATGTGGAATAGTAAATTTAAATAAACATGCTCATGTTGTTTTCTTTGAATGATACACTCAGAAAATTTTGTTTCTAAGTTAATGACAGGTATAGATAGATTGGAAGAATATGCGGATGAGGAATCTCCTTACACTGAATGAAATAATTTTCAAAAAGAACCTATACAAGAAGAGATAACTAATAATTCTTCCGAACTACTACAAACAATTAAGGAATTAAAATCAGAGATGGAATCAGTTAAGAAAGAAAACGAGAGGATTCTGAGAACTCAGGAGGAGATAAATCAGATTTTAATAGAAAGATTTCATACTGAGGGAAAAGATAAAATAAGTGAGTCTGAAGATATAGGTTATCAACGTAAAGATAAAAAGACGAAACAAGTTAAAAAAGAAAGTAGCTCATCTTCTAAAGTATATGGTGATTTACATAAACACAACTTTCACTATACTAGTGACAGTAGTGAAGATAATCACCATACTAGGAAGAGAAAGTTTAAACCTTATGAAGAAATCTCTCGGGAATTCAAGAAGATCAAGCCACCAACCTTTAATGGAGAAACTGAAAAGGGGGAAGAAGCAGAATCTTGGTTATCCGGGATGAAGAAATAATTCCAAATTATTAACTACTTTAATCAACTGAAGGCTAGGATGGCTATTTATAATCTCACAGGAAAAGCAGATATATGGTGGCAGGACTTAAAAAGAGTAAAAGATATAAGAGAGAAAAATATAAATTGGAGTACATTTAAGAAATATTTCAAGAAGAAATTTTTATCTCAACAGTATTATGAGGAAAGGGCTAAGGAATTTTACAAGCTAAAACTGGGAACAATGAATATGAAAGAACTAAATAGTAAATGTCTAAGTCTGCTCAGGTATGTGCCATATATTGTGTACGAGAAACCTAAGGTACAACGGTTTCTTAGCTGTTTACCTTATCATATAAAGGACAGAATTGAGTATGACAATCCGAAAACATTAGAAGAAGAAATGAGAAAAGCAAATTTCTGTTATGAACAGAATCGTAAAAAGGAAAGTATGACCAAGTGGAAGGACAAAAATAATAATAACAACAGAAATTTTCCTATTAAAAATTTCCAACGGAGTAAAAGTAATTCACAGACCAATCCAAATAATCAAAGGAATAAAGAATATGCTAACAACCACAGTAACCATACAAAGAATTTTGAACGAAAAGAACCCATAAAATGTTGGGAATGTAATGGTCGGCATTATGCATCAGTTTGTTCCAATCGGAAGAAGACTGTTAGCAACATACACACAATACACGAGGAGATGAATGTTGGTGATTTAGCAAGGACAATGCCCAGGATCAACACAGCATTAGAGAACTGGTAAGAAAATTATCAAAATTCCATGGTGGAACTGAAAGGTAAGATAAGTCAAATACCTATATCTATTTAAATTGATCCAATAGCTAGTTTAATCTATATTTCTCCTAGTTTAGTAGAAAGGTGTAAGATTTCAGTTGAAAAGTTTGCAAGATCTTGGTTAGTTCAGCTAGCTACTAGTGCAAAGAAAGGTAATTGGCTTTGTTAAGAATTGTGTAGTAACTATAAATCAGTTTGAAACCTCTGTTAAACTCAATGTGTTACCTTTAGGTTCATATGATATGTTAATTGGTATGGATTGGTTAGAACAACATAGGGTGGTTCTGAATTTTTTTGATAAAACCTTCACTTGCATAAATAAAAATGGAAAGATTATAAATTTAAACGGAATCCCTAGGAAAATAGTCGTAAGGAATATTTCTTCTTTGCAGCTTAAGAGAGTTGTTAGGAAAGGTTGTAAGGCTTTTGCCGTAACAGTAATCGATGAAGAAAACATTAACAACATAGATAAATTAAAATTGGAAGATATTCTGATTCTAAGGGAATATTCAGATGTATTTCTAGAAGAAATTGCAGGACTGCCTCCGTAACGGGAATTAGATTTTACTATTGAGCCGGTATCTGGTGCAATGCCCAGCTCAAAAGCTCCTTATTGGATGAATATACTAGAATTAAATGAACTTAAGTCGCGGTTAAAAGAACTCATTGATAAGAATTACATTAGACCTAGTGTGTCTCCCTGGGGGAACCTGTCATCATTGTAAGAAATGATTATTTCTGGCCAGATATGAAAAATGAATTGGCAAAATATATTGCTGATATTTTCTTAAAACAATTTTTTCGGTTGCATGGAATACTGAGGGTGATAATTTCAGACCGAGACCCTAAAATTACAGGTAATTTTTGGAAATGTTTGTTTAAAAAGGTTAAATACTACGCTAAACTTTAGTACCTCTTTCCATCCTCAAACTGATGGATAGATTGAAAGAGTAAATTAGGTATTGGAGGATCTACTCAGAATGTATGTAAAGGAGAAGTCAGGTAAATGGGAAGATTATTTACTCTTGGTAGAATTTGCTTACAATAATCATTATTAAGCTTCAACTAGGTATAGTCCTTTCGAAATTTTGTATGGAAGAAAATACAATACTCTCATCTCTTGGAGTAATCCAATGGACAATTTACATGGGGGATTCACTTGTTGACCAATATCCTATCACGTTAGTTCATATTGTGGGTTTTAAAATTATCAAAAATTGAACCAATATATTGCAGGTATTG
Source organism: Pseudotsuga menziesii (assembly GCA_001517045.1). Taxonomy (NCBI): domain Eukaryota; kingdom Viridiplantae; phylum Streptophyta; class Pinopsida; order Pinales; family Pinaceae; genus Pseudotsuga; species Pseudotsuga menziesii. The sequence continues at coordinate 866,238 of LPNX010875258.1, read as the reverse complement.
GGGGGGATGAGGGATTTAAGGTGGGGGTGGGTAGGGTGGTTTATAAGGATTGAGGTATAAAAAGGGGTGGGGAGGAGGCTTTAAGTATTGGGAGGGAGTTTCAACAAAAAGAGTTTGGGTCAATATCTCTGGAAATTAAGGGTATTCTTTAATATGTCACGATTGCACGTGCTATGTGAGAGATTCACTAAGTGAAGTCCCCATGACAGGTTAGTATTAGGACCTGAATTATTGAAGGATATGGAGTTAATTGTAAAATAGGTACAAGGTAATTTGAAAATTGCGCAAGATTGACAGAAAATCCAAGCAGGCCTTAAACGAACTCCAATGGAGTTCCAGGTAGGTGAACATGTTTTTATTAAAGTGAGACCCAAAAAGAGTTCTCTGAGGTTGGGTAGTTGTGCTAAGCTAGCACCTCGATATTGTGTTCCTTTTGAAATACTGCTGAGGATAGGACAAGTAGCATATCAGTTAACTCTACCACCAAATCTAAGAGTTCACAATGTTTTTCACATTTCTGTATTAAAAAAATATGTACATGATGCTACTCATGTTATTAATTGGAATGATGTGCAGGTGGAACCCGAAGGAAATTTTCTGGTGGAACCTGATTGTATCCTTGAACGGATGGAGATCTCGCTTTAGAATCACACCATTGGTCAGGTGAAGGTGCAATGGAAGCACCTTATTCTAGAAGAAGCCACCTAGAAATTGGAAAGTCATTTGTGGGATACATATCCAATTCTATTTCAGGGGAACTTTAGGGACAAGGAATAAATAACATCCAGGACGATGTTATAAATTAAGGGGGTGTGTATGTCACATGCCCCAATTTGCAAAAACAATTTAATGTTATTGAGGAACATTATGTTATATTTTATGCTATGTTTGTAATTGATGACCAAGTGGGGTCAAGAATAATTAACGTAATTCAGAATATTTTATTTATAAATAAATAAATGATGAGACAACAGCTTAGGGAAGTTGTTAAAAGACTGTTAACTGGTCACTTGATGGAGGAGACCGGGTGGAGAGTATACTAAAAAGTGGCAGCATCCTAAAACTACTTCCAATTGTTGCAGGTGGCAACTTCCCTATATTTGTGGTCATGATTCCCCAAGAAAGTGGAATTGGAGCAGGTGGCTCATTAAGTGAAAACTAACCCAAAATACCTAGGCATCTGTATAAAATTTCCCATTGAAGATAGCTAAGGCTGCTCATTCTGAGAAGTGATCATGCAGGGTGAATGAGGTGCACATGAGAAATTCAATGGAGGGGATTATTGAAGTGAGTTTGAGGGGATAACTGCTGATACTGAGCTTATTGCAGCTATTAGGTTGAATTTCTTGCTGTTGTGAGTAGGTTTGGATTACTGAGGTAATTTTCCCAGTCAGGTGATAGAAGGTCTTAAGGATCCATCCTACACCCAGTACTCTACTAGGAGGACCAGGAAACAGGCTCGGGGGTCCTGAGGAAGTGCAGACTAAGCTTTCTGTAGGAGTTTGTTGGGAGGAACACCCTCCTTAAGCTGTTGTGACCTCATCATTGACAGGTTTCTAATTGTTTCAGGTTATTATATTCATTTACTGTCTTCAGTAAAATGTTTACTAGTTTTCAAATATAGGCATGTTAGTATTTTATTAGGGTTTATGAAGAAAAGAGTAATTGTGTATTGATGGACTTAGTAATTTACATATTATGTTAGATATAGTAGTATATATGCTAAATGAGAAATAAATAGAAATAGACTTCCATACTGTATTTTTCCATGCACGGTATAGGCAGTACTCTAGCACAACTGGGTGTTTAAGTAGATATGATGATTCTTATTTAACTCTGAATGAAAAATGTAACTAAATTATTCTACAGTTTGCATATGATTCATTCTTTAGAAACAACAGTAAACACCCTATCTATTGAATGTACCTACTTCAAACAACAGCTGAATATATGTATATAAAGATATTTAGTAATCATACTAACCATAGAAATATTATTAATACTATTATTCATTATAAACACAATAGGCAAAGTTAAACAAATAAACATAAGAATAGTAAACAAAATATCACTTATGGTTTAGAACTAGGTAGTACTCGATAATTTCTTATAATAATTTATTCCCATATAATATTTGTCTCTGCATTAAAATAGAAGTTTCTACTGTAACCTCAAAGCAACTACCTAGGTTTATGAAAGATAGATTCTATCATATTCACAAACTTGCAGTATCTTACCCTAATTTTTCCTTTAGAATTTTAACAGCTGTAAAATCATTGAAGGAAGAATAATAAAACAGAGCTAAGTATTTATCATGTAAAATTTATTTCATTTCATAACTGTAGGGTATTTTAAATAGTAACCCTTTTGAACAAAACTGAGAACAAATAGTACTCTTAACACAGTAAAATTTCCCACAAATACATCACACTATAAATTATTATAAATTACATGATAATAAATTAAAATAAAACAATAACAACTTGTTAAAAACAAAATCAATTAAGAAGTAATGGCTCATGGCCTTTAAAATTAAAGGTCAAGGCTCAGGCCTGTTAAAAAAGAAACTTAACTATACAAAATAATATATATCGAATAGTAACAACTCATTAATGTCGGGTAAAAAAAACCCTTATAAGTTTACATGTCTCAACTGGTTAACAATATTTCTTCATCTTAAAAACCCATTTTAAAAACTAAAATTAACCAGACAGAGGTTGAAAGCCTCGTTATGGCTTAAAGCTGAGCTCTAGTAGGAAAGTAAAAGAAGTTTACATTGTTTAGGATGTAAAGGCACTGTCTTAAAACTATTTAATCACAGCTACAATAGCCTTCAACCTCCCTACGCAAAAATACCCTCTAGGGTTTCAAATTCTTACAAAAACAAGCAAGCAAGAAGCAACAATCAACTTGTAAACCAAGGCCATGCCTTAACCAACTGCAAAGAACCTATCTTCCAACCACCACATCAATTTGCAGGAAGAAACCCTCATTTTCAACTAGGGCTTACCAAAAGTATTCCTAGATGAACGATTGAAGGAGTAAGCTCGTTCCCACCTACAGATCCGGGAGGAGAACCTGCAAGAATTATAAACCATTTTTTATTGTTACAAACCTTACTTAAATTTTAAAACCCTTTTATGAAAACTAACTTAAAAACAAAACTGGAGTAAGTTGTTACCTGCTAAGCTTCTCTTTCTAAATGAATCTAAGATAACCGACCACCTTAGATCATTTTTGGCACCTGGTCGGAATAGAAGAAGACGCTGAGTCATGGATTGGAAAGGAAAACAAGGAAACAACTCAACCGGAATGAAGGAGTACTCCTGTACAAGCTCTGTCAATGTTTTTGCAGGCTCAAGACAAACAAAGTCCTCCAATCCTTAAGAAAAACCATTATCTACACTCACAGTATGCTACAATAACCTTTAAAGACAGAGAACCCCCTCACGACCTCTCTCAAGACAGCCACAGCATTTGGTTATGGAAGCAATATACCAAACTGAAGGTGGTTACAGGTTTTCAATGGCCATGAGCTCACAACTGGGCCAACTAGACAAAGGAACCCTCGCTCTGCAAAATCAAGTGAGTAGGGTTTGAGCTATAAGTAAACCCTTTCATGGATATATCCATCCCACGTGTCCTTGAAATATTTCTCCAGCGTGGGTAGATTTCAATAGTCTTCGCTGCAACACAATGATTTATAATCAAACCTTTGATCATTATAAACTATTCATTATATGATTACCAATAATATGATAATACCATGGTGTATCGATACTTAGTGGATCGACTAGGATATAACATGATTATTTTTTTATTCTAGATTTTTCTTTGTTAATAAATCAAGTTGGATAGTTACATTTATTCACTAGGTTTGGTGAAAATTGGGGAAGAACATGTTTTTACTTATAACCATAGTAAGAAGGAGAGCTATAGATTCTTGGAACTTAACCTTTGAGTTATTTTTGAAAGAATGTTTGGTCAGCTCAAGATCAAAATGATATAAGAAATCCCAATAAAATTATAACAACTTAATGATGAGTTTATAGATAAAAGAATAAGTATTTTGGTCATTCATTGAGAGAAGGATGTTTATAGAGTCCTATAATGAAGGTAGGTGTGATTGACACCAAACAATATGGAGTGAGTTAAGCCCCAAGCTGTGAACTATATTCTCTCTATGTAAACTTTAAATTACCGTTACTATAAACAAAGATACAAGTGTTGTTTAGAATTTTAAATTATAAATATTCAATCGATTGGAGGAACATTGGATAATATTTGTGCTTGCGATGTTTTAACCCATGTTTACGTAGTCGTGTAAATGTCATTATGGAGATGTAACTACACAAATAACATCAACGTTACCTCCTAGAGTCAAGCTGATCTTAAATATTCTAATACTAGCATCTTATTCATGCTAGGGAAGCATCCTCTCAACTTGAAGTTAAATAATACTCTACTGGATCTTACGCTTACCTGCTAAACCTATAAGGAACCAGCAGTCCAATTGTGTTAGCTAAAACCTAAGTAAGCCCCGATCACACACAAGAATTCTTTCCCTACTTGACAAAAGAAAATCATCAGTATAACTAGCAGCAGAAAATACAGGTTCTTTTCTACTTCTGAAAGAATTACAATTGCTAAGTCATTAACAGCACTAACACAAGTTTTTAAGATTACACCTTTAGTTTGCAAGTTTTTATAAAGAAGCAACCCCTTGTTCTTTTTTAAACTATTTCATTTTCTGCTAACCATTAGCAGGTACTTAGCAGCGACTCTAGAAATTTTATGTCACTTGAAAAATTTAAAATTTTTATGAAGTTTTGGGCTATTACATGTGGTATCAGAGCACAAGGTTCAAACACTAGACTTGAATGTATCTCAACTTGCTTATGTGGAACAGTAAATTTAAATAAACATGATAATGTTGTTTTCTTTGAATGATACACCCAGAGAATTTTGTTTCTGAGTTAATAACAGGCATGGATAGATTGGAAGAATATGCGGATGAAGAATCTCTTTACACTGAACAAATAATTTTCAAAAAGAACCTATACAAGAAAAGATAACTAATAATTCTTCCGAACTACTACAAACAGTTAAGGAATTAAAATCAGAGATGGAATCGATTAAGAAATAAAATGAGAGGATTCTGAGAGCTCGGGAGGAGCTAAATCAGATTTTAATAGAAATATTTTATACCAAGGGAAAAGATAAAATAACTGAGTCTAAAGATATAGGTTATCAGCGTAAAGATAAAAAGACTAAACAAGTTAAAAACAAAAGTTTCTCATCTTCTGAAGTATATGGTGATTTACATAAATAAAAAACTTTCATTATACTAGTGACAGTAGTGAAGATAATCACCATACTAGGAAGAGAAAGTTTAAACCTTATGAAGAAATCTCTCGGGAATTCAAGAAGATCAAGCCACCAACCTTTAATGGAGAAACTGAAAAGGGGGAAGAAGCAGAATCTTGGTTGTCCGGGATGAAGAAATACTTCCAAATTATTAACTACTTTAATCAACTGAAGGCCAGGATGGCTATTTATAATCTCACAGGAAAAGCAGATATATGGTGGTAGGACTTAAAAAGAGTAAAAGGTATAACAGAGAAAAATATAAATTGGAGTACATTTAAGAAATATTTCAAGAAGAAATTTTTATCTCAACAGTATTATGAGGAAAGGGCTAAGGAATTTTACAAGCTAAAACTGGGAACAATGAATATGAAAGAACTAAATAGTAAATGTCTAAGTCTGCTCAGGTATGTGCCATATATTGTGTACGAGAAACCTAAGGTACAACGGTTTCTTAGCTGTTTACCTTATCATATAAAGGACAGAATTGAGTATGACAATCCGAAAACATTAGAAGAAGAAATGAGAAAAGTGAATTTCTGTTATGAACAGAATCGTAAAAAGGAAAGTATGACCAAGTGGAAGGACAAAAATAATAATAACACCAGAAATTTTCCTATTAAAAATTTCCAACGGAGTAAAAGTAATTCGCAGACCAATCCAAATAATCAAAGGAATAAAGAATATGCTAACAACCACAGTAACCATACAAAGAATTTTGAACGAAAAGAACCCATAAAATGTTGGGAATGTAATGGTCGGCATTATGCATCGGTTTGTTCCAATCGGAAGAAGACTGTTAGCAACATACACACAATACAGGAGGAGATGAATGTTGGTGATTTAGCAAGGACAATGCCCAGGATCAACACAGCATTAGAGAACTGGTAAGAAAATTATCAAAATTCCATGGTGGAAGTGAAAGGTAAGATAAGTCAAATACCTATATCTATTTAAATTGATCCAATAGCTAGTTTAATCTATATTTCTCCTAGTTTAGTAGAAAGGTGTAAGATTTCAGTTGAAAAGTTTGCAAGATCTTGGTTAGTTCAGCTAGCTACTAGTGCAAAGAAATGTAATTGGCTTTGTTAAGAATTGTGTAGTAACTATAAATCAGTTTGAAACCTCTGTTAAACTCAATGTGTTACATTTAGGTTCATATGATATGTTAATTGGTATGGATTGGTTAGAACAACATAGGGTGGTTCTGAAGTTTTTTGATAAAACCTTCACTTGCATAAATAGAAATGGAAAGATTATAAATTTAAAGGGAATCCCTAGGAAAATAGTCGTAAGGAATATTTCTTCTTTGCAGCTTAAGAGAGTTGCTTTGGACTTCTTTTGAGTCTTAGCCTTGGATTTCTCTTTGAGCTGCCCATAGGTGGTCAACATTTTCTTTTCAGTCTTAAATTTCCCTTCAACAACAGAGGCAAAATAATACTTCCGATAACTAAGTAGAAACTCCTCTTCCCCTTTCTTCATTGATTGTGTAGTTCATGGGGGCTTTCTCTTTGAATGTGTAGTGGTTAGATTTACAACCACTAGTGGTTGTGCGATCACCATATGATTTGCAACCTTTCCCCCAGCAGGGTTTACTGAAACAAGATCCTCTTCTATCATTGTCTTGAAAGAATCAGATTCAAAATTAAACTCATGTTTCAGGTTGATTACATCCTCCTCTACACCTATCCTAGACTTCTTTCTAGGATTTTGTTATTCACATTCCATATCCTCCACCTATGACCGAGACCTTCTAATTATACCATCACCATTTCGGGGAAAGGGATCAGCTGGGACCGTACCTTGTACTTCTTTAGGAGCCTTAATTTTTTTTGCAGGAGTCTAATTAAAATCATAGGCAAGATAATTTGCCTCCTGGGACAAGTCGGGGATCATGGAGTGAATAAAAACTGACCTATGCACTTGGACCCTCCTCTGGGAAATGGTCCCTTTAGGATCATAATTCTGTGCATTAGTCACCTGAAAGGTCATGACCTTCAAAACTTTCTCCACCATTGGTAATGTTGTTGGATTTTTCACAAATGAAGGGCTCGAAAATAATAGGGTATTTGATCCAAGAGTCTTTCCTGTGAGTAGTAAAATGCTCCTCATCAACAGAAATCCTCTGTCTAATCAATTCTAGTGTGAATACTGAGGGAGTTAGGAAAACTGGTAGCATGAAAGGGGCAGACGAAAAACCATATACCCTGATAATTGAATACTTCTGCATGAGGAACCAATATCCAATACCTTCTTGTTTCAAGGCAGCCTTCATGTCTTCTGAACACGATGTAAGACAAGTCCTGGATCTTCTAGAGCGATTGGGACCAGTCTTTGGAAACCTCTGGATCCATGTCCTTTAGGGTATTCCAGTTGGAACTGGCTATGATAGAAAATAGATGCACCTGGCATATAAAGTGCTTATTGAAATGAAACTTATCAAGCTGAGAATTGATTTCTCCAGCCAAGAACTCGTCGAAAATAATTCCTGCTTCATATTGAATCAGGTAAAGGAGAATTCCTATCATTACTTCAGAGACCATGATGTCACTATCAAGACCTAGGATTTAACTCAAGAGGGATATGGTTGATACAATAGACTTTATGAACAATTCATAGGAGAGTGGGGTGATAAGGGTGTTGGAGTAGGGTCCCGCAGCTACAGGAGAAGCTGCCATTTTGGCGGATAGACAGTTTTGGCGAAGATATAAGAGATAAGGTAAAGATACGACGCCGTAGCATGTTTCTAGTTGTAGATCAGAGCCAGAAACTGTGACTATCAGGACAGAGAAGTCAAAGAAGACGATAGTACCTGAGCGGCTGAGAAGAGAGAGCTCACCCACTGCACTAAAGGCAGTAGCCGAGAAGAGAGAGCTCACCCACTGCGTTCAAGGTAGCGGCGGAAGATAGGAGGGCTCAGCTACCCTCATAAAGGAAAAAGGGGCAACGAGGCCAAGGTATTGAAGACAAAGGACAGAAAAGGAAGCGGCGCACAGTACCCATGATCAGTGCTGGGAAGCGTGGAAGACTGCAAAGAGTTGTGGTGTGACGGAAAGTGGCAGTTCGAGTACAGATAGATGGACTGTCACAATTAGGGTTTTTGGGTTACTGTTGGGACAGGCCCACAGTGTTGTAAAGGCGAGACCTTCGGGCCACCTATAAAGGGATGAAAACTATATTGTAAAAGGTTAGCTAGTCGGATAAACTGTAGCTATTCAGACAGTTAGCCAGTCTGAGAGTCCAGTAGTCTGTTAGCTCACAGTTATTTTGTATTGTAATAGAGTCGAGCTCTGGTTCTGCTATTCAGCCCATAGTTACCTTACTGTAACCAGTAGCCGAGTCCAGGAGTATGTATGTAACAATCCGCAGGGATTGACAGAAAGAGAGAGAGAGAGAATATTGTAAGAAGGAAATATAGAGAAAGAGAAGAGATCTAGGAGAGAAGGGCTCCTGGCAGTGAGTGCGGAGTTACCCAGAAGATCTCTAGATGCACAATAGGTTGCAGCAGAACTGTGTACTCTCTCAAGATATAATAAACACAGTTATGTGGACGTAGCTTCTACCCTGGAAGTGAACCACATAAAACTAGTGTGTTATGTGATTATTTCATGTGATTGTGCTTTACTTAGTTGATATATGTTATCTGTTACATGAATGTTGTATCTCCGTTAGTAAATGTCTGTATGTCCTCATTCAGTTACAACATTATTGAAGGTTAAAGGTGGATTTACATGTATCAAGTGTCTGCATATGAGTTTATCAGTGCTTGATTCATACAGTAATAGGTCATTCTGTTAAAGTGTTTCCAGTATACTTATTCGGCCAGTTAAGTATATTTGAGGTAGAGTGTGTTGAACTGTGGAAGTTCAAGTCAGAGTGTTTACTATCTTGTAGAAATTTATCCAAGTCATTTCAGCCAGTGAGATAGCCTTTGGACCGTGAGGGTCACAGTGGGCCGTACTATAGAAGATATCGCATTGACAGTAGGAGATATCGCACCGTCAGAGGAGCTACAGTGTGAGATATCACAGCTCGTGGATTAAGCAGAATGGAGAGGTGCGCATCGTCTGAGTCATTGCGATGTGATAGGAGTCCTTCCCCTGTCAGAACCCGCAAGTAAGATAGGACCGCGTGTCGCAGAGAGATCTCACTGGCTAAGAGAAACTGCGAGACCCTAGGATGTTGCAGAACCTGGTTAAGGACACTTGAGTCTTCATCCAACCCATAAGATCACTTCAGGTGAGACTTCAGGCCGTTTTTCGGTCTGTCGCTGAAAGGGCCAGTGAGCTAGGGGTATTGTTGGTATATGTATATTAGTAAACCCGGGTCTACCCAGATAGCCAAAAAAGGGTCTCTAAGGGAAATGGGGTCTTCAAAATAGTCTGGAACAATTTATTCTTAGATTCTAGGTCAGCTTTCCCGAACACCTACAAAACCTCTAATTCAGTGAAGGGTATCAGTGCATGAAATTGTGCTTCGAAGAGACCCAGGGAATCCCTGATAGCTTTTGGTGTAATTCTGTAAACCAGTGACAGAATAATTAGAGGCTACCCTTTGGACAATATTTGGGAAATGGGGCAATTGTTCTAATGTGAACCCTATTAAGGATGACTTTAAATTTACCAATAGTTTTGACTGGTCTTTAGAAGGTGACAAAAAATCATTATGGGCATCACTGACACTGGACAACCGCAAGTGAGGATCATAAGAATCATAAAGTTGATCGTATATGATCTCCTCAAACGGGTCAAGGATTTTTACAAACAATGCTATGGAGGAACTTGGCAATTGGATGAATTATGGAACAAAAAAGGGTTGATAAATGATGAATGGGTTCCTGGTAGTGATGCTCGACACTTCTGGAGGTTTCATATGTATCCAACTAACTCGTGCTTGGTAGACATCGTATTTGTAGGGTGGTTGGAGCATTAACGGACTGTTAACGGAAAGCTTATTAGCCTTATAAACCATCACGCTATGTAAACGTGCCCTTTGTACCTCCAATCTTCGAGCACGATATCCAAAGGGGAGGGGCCCACCATATTTCGCAAATTTGTTTTTTATCTTCAGAGTTATTTAATGGGTTAAAAACTTAAATATCTTGGCTTTAATATAAAACCAAAATATTATCTAATTGATGTTTGGATTTGGTTATTATAAGGTGGAAGCTTGTATGGTGTAATACATGGTTTTCATGTGCTGGTAAAGGATATTTTGGAAAGCATATGGGTGTACTATATGAATATTCCTAACCGTATATTGGAAGGAAGTTGAGATTCCAACTCTCGAGGAGCCAATTCGAGACATTGGGTTGGTTTTTTTTCAAATGGCCAAAAAAAGACATTGGAGATATTTGAAAATGAGATATACTTTTTATATTTGATTCTTCAACATGATATTTTATAACATATGTATTCATTGTAAGTTGTAGTACTTGTTTTTTCTTACGTGATGTGCAAATTGGTTCTATGTAGGATGTCAAAGGAATATCAAGTCAAGATTGAAGAATTCATAGAGTTTACAAAAAGGAATTCAGAGGATAATAACACCACAAGATGCCCTTGTAAAAAATGTTGCAATGTTGTAGTATTGACGTTTGAGGAAGTACAAGACCACTTGATGATTCATGGTATAATAATTTCATATAAAACTTGGTTTTCCATGGAGAGAGAGTTCCTACTTAGGACTATATATTTTACAAGAGCAAGAAATTCCACACAACAGAGATGCATGATTTTCCTCGAGAAATTACACACGGTGATGAACACATAGACGAACATCAATATGATAATCATAATGATGAGTTTGCAACATTGCTTACAAATGATACTGAAGTTCTTGAGAATGACGATCATAATGAGGAAACCATGGTTGATGATAATATGGTTGAAATGGTGTATGATGCTTATCAATATTATAATGAAAATCCAGATGTGTATTGTGAAAATGGAAAAGTAGCATCAATATACGAAAAAAATTATATCAATCAATATCTAAAGTTAATTGAAGATTCCAAGACACCATTGTACCCAGGTTGCACTAGTTTCACTAAGCTATCAGCCACTGTGAAATTGTACAAACTTAAAGTCAGAAATGGATGGTCTAATGCAAGTTTCACCCAATTGTTGAAGTTGCAAAGAGAAATTCTTCCAACAGGAAATACACTTCCAGAATCTACATATGCTACAAAAAGTTTGATTAAATCATTGGGGTTGGACTATGGAATGATACATGCGTTCCACAATTATTGCATTTTATATTGGGGAAAGTTTGAAAAAATAAATGAATGCCAAACATGTGGCGAATCAAGATGGAAGGATGATGCTCATCCAGAAAAGGTGCGTACAGGTGTCTCAACCAAAGTGTTGAGGTATTTTCCTATAGTGCTGAGGTTGAAGAGAATGTGCAGGTATGATTTTGAACTCTTATAGTTCCATTATATCATACACCTTCATGTACTACCAACCTACTAAAAAATCATCTTCTTTTGTTCTACTAAGTATTGCAATGTATATATGATTCTTTATGTTTTTGTTACAAATCTACATATATTTCACAGATTACGAGGTGGAATTATGAGAATGCAAGTAAGGATGGAATAAAGCACCACCCAGTTGATAGCCCATCATGGAAAACTATACGTTCAAAATGGCCTGATTTTTCCAATGATCCTCGCAATGCACGACTTGCAATGGCAGCGGATGGATTTAATCCTTTTGGAAACTTGAGTAGTACTCACAATGTATGGCCAGTAGTACTAGTCACATATAACCTTCCTCCATGGTTATGCATGAAAAGGATCTTTTGTTTGTTGTCATTGTTAATACCTACTCCCAAGCTACCAGGAAATGACATAGATGTTTATTTGGAACCATTAGTAAATTAACTAAACCTAACATGGGATGAAGGAGCAAGGACATACGATGCTCATTCAAGGTCATTCTTTAATATGAAGGCTATATTGATGTGGTCAATCCATGAATTTCCTACTTAAGGGTTTTTAGCATGCCCTATATGTGGAAGGAACACATATTCAATGTATCTCAAATGTAGTAGGAAGTGTGTGTACATGGGTGTTGGGGCTCCGACCCTAAAGGTTCTTTGTTTTGGTAACTCCGCAGTTTTTGAGGAAGTGTAAGCGGAGTTACAACCTAAAATAGTCTTAGGGGTGTCGCGGGTGGGTCGAAACCCCTTTTTGTAATTAACCCTTGGGTTAAATCCAGGGTTAGGGTTTTGGGCGCCCATGGTGTAAATCCATGGTTTTGTAACAGTGCGCTATATAAATAGGCACTTATGTAAAGAAGGAGGGTTAGGTATTGAATGATTATCTTATGAAGCTAATGTAATGTGAAGATAAGAGATTGTATAAGGGTTTTTGTAAGAAGGTTAAGTCCCAGCTATGTGTGTGGACGACCTCTGCAGCTGTGTGCGCAGAGGCCTGCTGCTGTGTGCGCGGCTTGAGGACTGAAGGGATCTGCAGCTGAGTGCGCAGATCAGAACTGTCATTTTAGTTGTAAAGAGTTAAATAAAGTGCAGTTCTGTGGACGTAACCCCTACACTGGGGGTGAACCACGTGACATCTAGTGTTGTGGTTCATTTGTGTGATTTGTTATTATATTTTATGCACTGTTAAGTAAATAATTGATAAAGTAAGGTTGATGTTAATAACTAGCCTCGCTGTGAATTCCCAGATAAGGGCTATGTAAGTAACTGTTTATTTATCTAATCACGAAGCTGCATAATTGATAATACAAGCATTGTGTTAAGTGATTATTAATAGTTAAAGACTAAAGGTATAGTAAGATTCTCTCTTCTGCTTGTAGAAACCTGATTCTGCGGCACCCCATAGCTGTTTCAGGCGAGACTGTAGCCTGTTCGCAGGCTGCTGCTGAAAGGGCCAACAGTGTGGGTCTTTTGTTGGTGCGAAGTTAAAAGGTGAAACCCGGGTCTGCCCATTTAGCCCAACAAATTGGTTCCATTGTCGGTTGAACTCAGTATCTGTTGAAGGGAGATCTACGTCTTACCTCGAGGGCTATGTTTTGGAGACCCTCTGTAAAATAAATTGGTGATTGGATCAAAGCGACCTATTTGAAGTTTGTAGAACAGGAAAATAAAAATCCCCGTTGTAGCGCGGAACAATTTTTGCAAAGGTATGTCTTTTCTGATGTTCATGAAATTTTCTTTGGTTCTATACACATAGAGTTGCACAAGTGGTTATCCAGGTTAACAGAAAGGAGGACGAACTTCCAAGAAAATCAGTTTCCTCCCTGGACCCCCACAAGAATCGCTATCTTGAAAAGAGTGAACAATGCAATCTCGCGAGCCATGGATTTCTGGACTGTGTGAACTCTCGAGGCATTTGTGACAGAGTTCGCCATCGACACAAGTACCTCCTTTAGCGAAGCTGAACGACAATTTTTCAAAGGACCAAGGGGTAAGTACTTGAACCTATTTAGTTTGAATATTAAAATACTATTGGCTGAAAAAGGAATCTTGCTTATAGAATCAGATTGTTAGATCTAGTATTGTTAACCTATGATTGGAAGTGACTGGGACTTCGACGAGCAAAGTGGTTTGCTGCAAAATGGTAAATGATATAAGAGAGATCTCGGCTCCTCCACTGAGTATACCCCTTTAAGCTCTGAAGCCTCTGAGTCTGCCGAGGTCCCCTCTGTTAGAAACCCTCCGATAACCCCGCAGCAAAGACCTATTATCCCCAAGAACCTGTCGCAGTCTGAAAGTAACCCTAGCCCAAGTATCCCTGTCGTAGGTCAGTCTTCCCCAGCTAGTTCAAACCCTTCCTCCTCCCCTAGATCCCAGATGGCCCATGTTCATGATGACATCAAACTATCGATTTTTAAAGGAACTGGGTCAGAAGACCCCTAGCAGTTCTGGTTTCTATGCGAAGCTGTGTGGACCGCGAAGAATATTACGGACATAGATGTTCGACAAGCGCAGCTGATCACTTCTTTCAGAGACCGATCCCTAACTTGGTTTATGAAGTTTGCTAGCACGCAGAATCTTGTCTTGGCTGACATCAAAGTAGCAATGATCTGAGAATTTAAGAAACCTAAATCAGAATCGCAGTGCATCACTGAGTTAAAAGAGATTCAGCAGCGGCGAGGAGAATCTGTGTGGGACTTTGATAAGAGATTCAAAGTTCTGCTTGACCAAGTTAGCTTCACGATTGGACCAGCACAACATAAGGAGTGGTTTATTGTAGCATTATTACCTCACATCAGAGCTCCACTCATGCAACAGAAGGTTGCTAATCAGCAAGAGGCCTTAGAAATTGCCATAAAGCTTGAAACTGCACCTGTCAAAGATAATTCTGGCATAGCTCAAATTCAAGCGCAGCTCGCGGAGATGGATTTAGAACTTCGTGACATGAAAAAAGGGAAATCCACCCACGAAGAGGTATGGTGTATATGTTGTCGAACAGAAGGCCACGATAAGGACCAGTTCCCGGCACTGAGAAACTATTTGAATACCGGCGCACCAAACCCGTTGAATCCTAGTGTTCTGTACTGTGAGATCTGTCGAACTATTGGCCAACATCGACCGAAAGATTGCTATCTATTACAGAGGTATGTTCAAGTCCCGAAGAACCCTTACTGTAAATTCTGTAAGTCCATTGGCCACAATGAAGATGAATGTCGCAGTTTTGACCTTATGAGGGAGCGGACCTACGACACTTATAGGATCTACCCGGATGCACAAGGCAATGATGGATATGGTTACCGAGGTGGTCGAGGAAGTTTTAGAGGCCATGGTCATGGTATGCCTGGAGGAGGTCGAGGTCAAGTTATTTGCTATAACTGCAATCAGGCAGGACATCTAGCTCGAGACTATCAAAACCCAACTATGACATGCCGATACTGCAAAGCAGTTGATCATGTCATCAAGCAGTGCCCACGGTTACTAGCTAAAATCCAAGAAAGAAACAGCAAACCTAGTATGAGTGTCCAGTTGATCGCTGTCGAGCCACAACCGATCCCAGCTGTTAATGTTGTTACAAGAAGTGGAGCTACGACAGAGGCGCAGCGTCAGGCGAAGCAGCCTGATGAAGCTTGGGTCCGCAAGGCTGTAGAGAAGACTCCAACATTTGATGTTCGACGAGAAAAAGAAACTTTTTTGGAGGCCAGACAAGACTTTGTTGATTGAGATGTACCAGCACCAAACAAGCAGCATCAGCAGCTACAATCCCGGGAAGACTCACAAGGCCAAGTAAGTACTATGTCATCGTTTTTACAGAGTTGCATCAAATTGTTAAGAAATTAGAATGCCTTAAATGAATTACAAAAAGTTATTCAGTCTTGTGAACCTCATCAAAGTCCTGATAGTGCAAGAGCTGTTAGTAGAGTTAGAAGAACTGGAAGAGAGATGAGACTACATGCTCAGGTAGGAGAGTATGACATGAAGGATATTATTTTAGATCTGGGTTCTGAAGTCAATATTTTAACTAAGAAAACATGGGAACAAATGGGAAAACCTACCCTTGATTGGTCACCTATACAGTTGAGACTAGCCAATCAGCAGAGGATTGTACCCTTAGGAATATTTCCTCGGGTACCGGTGGATATAGATGGAGTCAGTACTATAGCAGATTTTGAAGTTATTGAGATCATTGATGACAGTAACCCCTATCCAACTTTGCTAGGAATTGAGTGGGAAATAAATAGTGATGCAGTTATCAATCTTAAAAAGAGACAAATGACTTTTGAAGAGAAGGGATCGAGAGCTATACTACCACTAGATCATTCTCAAGGAGAAATATATACGGAGCCAGTCAGAGAGGAAGATCAGGATATTCTGGACCACATCTATAATATCACAGCTAAAGAAGAATATTATGTCAAGCCTAATGCCGAAGGTGTAATGGATTGGCAATGTGATAGCTCCTGCATGTCTGACTCAGATGATGGTCTAGAGAGTTGGCAGAATCGATTATACGAGCTACATGGCCATCGGTGCGCACGAATTACCAAATCTTTTAGATGCCTTAGTGCACAGGCCAGAGACTTTCCTACATATGATGGGTTGAAAAATCCAGGAAAATTCATTGCACAGTTCTCAGAACAAGTGCCAGAATCACAGAGAATGCATACTTTGGAAGCAGCATTAAGAGCTACAGTAGCGAGATGGTGGAAAGTCCATAGGAAGTATATTCACAGTTGGGAAGCTTGCCAGAAATTTCTACGCCTCCAATTCCTAGACCAATCTCAAGAGGTGCGAAGCAAGTTCAATGGGAAGAACAGTCCTCAGGAACATTTGAAGCAATGTTATGCAGCATGGGAACATGTACCTCGTGAGGAATGGGTGCATAAGTTTGTGCACACGTTGGAACCTATAGCAAAAAACTGGTATACGGAGGTCGAGCTTCGACACGGTACCGTA
Source organism: Pseudotsuga menziesii (assembly GCA_001517045.1). Taxonomy (NCBI): domain Eukaryota; kingdom Viridiplantae; phylum Streptophyta; class Pinopsida; order Pinales; family Pinaceae; genus Pseudotsuga; species Pseudotsuga menziesii. The sequence continues at coordinate 849,474 of LPNX010875258.1, read as the reverse complement.
AGATGGGATGATCTTGTTGATAGTTTTATACTTACATTTTCTGTTAACGAAGTTTGTCCTACTTTAGATGCAGCTATTAGATTGATCCATACTAAGATATTTGATGACCAAGGAATAGGGGAATACCAAACCGATTGGGCAGCACAAGAAGCTAATGCAATTGAATGTTACAACCTCGCAATTGACGAGGATGACGATCCGCGTAACATTAATATTCCGGAGTCAGAAGGAAACTGCGAAGTACGCGGACCAATGGTCGAAACACCTAAAGTGACTCAGCCTCTGAAGACGTGGACCATAAACATTGGGTCAGAAGAAAACCCCAAGTATGATACAATTGGAGATTATTGGGATGATGAAATGGTAAGCAAAGTGACCCAACTTTTGCACGAGTATCAAGACCTATTTTCAATGAATTTTTCTGAGATGAAGGGTATCCTTGGTGATATAGGAGTCATAAAGATCCCATTGAAACCTGATGCGAATCCTGTGAAACAGCGCCCGTATAGGCTGAACCCAAAGTATAAGGAAAAAGTTAGACTGGAGTTAGATAAGATGCCTGCCGCATGAATTCAGTGAGCCTGTTGAAGAGTCCGAATGGGTCAGTCCGATGGTAGTCCAAGAAAAGAATACTAAGGGTGAAATCCGAATCTGTGTTGATTTAAGGAAGCTGAACGATGCGTGCCTACATGACCCCTTTCCTACTCCTTTTACAGATGAAGTTCTTGATAATGTTGGAGGTCAGGAAGTATACTCTTTTACTGATGGATTTTCAGGTTACCATCAAATCAGAATTGCTTCAAAGGATCAACATAAGACAACATTTGCTACAGAAATGGGATCCTTTCAGTACACAGTTATGCCTTTTGGATTAAAGAATGCACCTGCCATGTTTTCTCGAGTCGTAATTTGTGCATTTAAAGACTTTATACACAAATTCTTAGAAGTGTATTTTGATGACTGGACTATTTTTGGGTTACTAAAAGACCACATAACTAGTTTAAGACTTATGCTGGACAAGTGTAGACAGCATCAGATTTCCTTAAACTTAAAAAAGTGCATCTTCTGTGCACCCTTTGGAATCCTGTTGGGTCATATTGTTTGTAAGCAAGGATTGATGGTGGATCCGGAGAAGATAGCAATTATCGTGAACTTGCCGCCTCCGAAGTTAGTCAAGCAACTGCGCACTACACTTGGTCACACTGGGTACTACAGGAAGTTTATTAAAGGTTACGCCCAGATCACAGCCCCGATGGAGAAACAATTGAAGAAAGAGATTAAGTTTGAATGGACACCTGAGTGTCAAGAAAGCTTGGACATCCTAAAAGAAAAGATGGTAACTGCCCCTATCCTAGTGTTTCCTGATTGGAACAAGGAGTTTCATGTGCATGTCGATGCTTCCTCGATTGCTTTGGGCATAGTACTGGCTCAGACAGGCGAAGGTAATATTGACCACCCTATTGCCTTTGCAAGTCGCAAGTTATCCACAGTAGAAAGAAACTATACTACGACAGAAAGGGAAGGTTTAGCTATGGTATATGCTTTGCAAAAGTTCTAACATTATGTGTTAGGTTCTCACTTTAAAATGTTCACTGACCACTCTGCTTTGAAATACTTGGTTAACAAGCCTGTGTTGGGAGGAAGAATATGTCGATTGCTAATATTGTTCCAGGAATATGACTTTGAGATTATAGTTAAGCCAGGAATACTTAACTTGGGACCTGACCATCTGTCGAGGCTCGAATCAGGGGAAGAGCCTACTAGCTTAGATGAAGGTCTTCCTGATGCTCAGTTATTCGCTATCCAGATGGTCGATGACTACTTTCAGGACATTGTTTAGTATTTGGCTACAGGGTTTGCACCCTTGGAGATGACAACACAGCAGAAGAAGCAGTTGGTGGTTTGGGCTGTTGATTTTACACTGATAGCAGGACAACTGTACAAGATGGGACTAGATGAAATCCTGCGCAGATGTGTCTTGGAGCATGAAAAACCCTTGATTTTGGTTGAGGCACATTCTAGCGCAGCGGGAGGACATTATGCAGGGAAAGCTACAGTACAGAAGATTCTGGAAGCAGGGTTATGGTGGCCTACATTTCATAAGGATGCCAGGGAGTACTGCCACAGCTGCGACATCTGTCAGAGGACAGGAAAACCATCTAGGAGGGATGAGATGCCTCTCGTTCCACAGGTAACCCTACAAGCCTTTGACAAGTGGGCTATTGATTTTGTCGGACCTATAAATCCCCTTGCAAAGAAATCGGGAGCAAGGTATATTATTACAGCAACTGAATACCTTACTCGTTGGGCTGAAGCTCAACCAGTCAAATATTGTAGCACTGCTACAGCTGCGAAGTTCATCTTTGACAATATCTTAACAAGGTTTGGATGTCCTAGAATTTTGATGAGTGATCAAGGGTCACACTTTTTGAATAATACTATTGTAGCATTGACCGAAGAATTTCAGGTATATCACCAGAAGAGTACTGCGTACCATCCTCAAGCAAATGGAACTGTGGAAGCCTTCAATAAGATTCTTGAGTAGGCTCTGACCAAGGTTTGTAATATTAATAGAAATTATTGGGATCTCAGAATCCCGGTAGTGTTATGGGCTTATAGAACCACTTGCAAGAAGTTGACAGGTCACACACCTTTTTGGCTGGTTTACGGGCAAGAAGCAGTTATGCTAATGGAGTATATTGTCCCTAGTCTCAGAATAGTTGCTTTCACAGAAATGGATGACCCAGGTATGTTGAATAAAAGGATAGCCCAAATAACAGAACTAGAAGAAGACAGATTCATTACAGGGTTCCAACAGCAAGTGCAAAAGGCTAGAGAAAAAGCATGGCATGACAGGCACATTAAAAAGAAGCAATTCCAGATAGGTGACCTTGTGCTCTTATACGACAAAAAATTCATGAAATTCCCAGGTAAGTTCAAGACACATTGGAAAGGACCGTACATAGTACAAAAAGTTACTGATGGTGGCACAGTACAGCTAGCTAAGTTGAATGGAGAAATTTTACCCTCGATGGTAAATGGTAGTCGTCTGAAGAAGTATAGGGATAGGCCGGGACCCCCTAATCAGTAGCAGCTCTAAGAAGGACAGTCTGACCCCCAAGAACAGTTGAAATGTGGGTACCGCATGGGGTAGTAAGGAGAAAGGGTTAATATTGTGTCACAGTTGCGGGTAGTTGTTATGACGAAGGTCCAAGGTGCGTCGCAGCTTAAAATGCGATGGATGGGACAAAATAAATTCGACGGCGCCGGCACGAGCACTGCTCTCCATACCTATAATAATGAGATTTCAGGGGAAATCTTGGCACCGTGTGGACAAGATTTCCAACATTCTGTCAGATTTGGTGTCATTAATGCACCATGATGGCAGATTTTGTTACAGGATTCTATAAAAAACTGCATCGGCTTGTGATTCCCACATTAAGCACTTCTTTGAGTTGCTCAGTTGGAACCATGTCAAACAATTGTGAAGTCCAGGAGTTAGTACGAGAGTTCAAAGAGAGAGGGTTGCAGAACCTTCTGAGTAATTCGCTAGTACAATCCTATCCAACTAAGGTACAAAGGAAGCCAAAAGTTTGCTCTAATTTGGACGAAGGCAGGCAGAAGTTCGCTCTAAGGAGGAGCGACGAAAGGCACAAGGACTCATAATAAGACTCTGGAGGATCCTGCCATGTCTCTGCCTGGTTTGACAGAGCCAAGGTGGCTGTTTCTCTTATGCAGCTTGACACACAATTTTCGGGACCCTTAGTTGTGGATGGTCAAGTGTTCGGCAGACAGAGTAACAAGTGGGGTTGCAGATGGATCCTGAAGGCCTTCTTCGGCATAAAAAGTACGAAGGACGGAAGCGAGCAGCCGACAACAGCAGAGAGGCATCAACAAGCAGTACACTAGGTTTTGCCAACCACCAAAAGAGTCGCAGAGTTCCCCGGGATGGGCCACAAGTGAGTCTTAGGGGCCTGTTGGGGCTCCGACCCTAAAGGTTCTTAGTTTTGGTAACTCCGTGGTTTTTGAGGAAGTGTAAGTGGAGTTACAACCTAAAATAGGCCTATGGGTTTTGCGGGTGGGTCGAGCCCCCTTTTTGTAACTAACCCTTGGGTTAAATCCAGGGTTAGGGTTTTGGGCGCCCATGGTGTAAATCCATGGTTTTGTAACAGTGCGCTATATAAATAGGCACTTATGTAAAGAAGAAGGGTTAGGTCTTGAATGATTATCTTATGAAGCTAATGTAATGTGAAGATAAGAGATTGTATAAGGGTTTTTGTAAGAAGGTTAAGTCCCAGCTGTGTGTGTGGACGACCTCTACAGCTGTGTGCGCAGAGGGGTTTTGGTGAAGAGGAAGATCTGCAGCTGTGTGCACAGAGGCCTGCTACTGTGTGCGTGGCTTGAGAACTGAAGGGATCTGCAGCTGAGTGCATAGATCAGAACTGTCGTTTTAGTTGTAAAGAGTTAAATAAAGCACAGTTCTGTGGACGTAACCCCTACACTGGGGGTGAACCACGTGACATCTGGTGTTGTGGTTCATTTGTGTGATTTGTTATTATATTTTATGCACTGTTAAGTAAATAACTGATAAAGTAAGGTTGCTGTTAATAACTAGCCTCACTGTGAATTCCCAGATAAGGGCTGTGCAAGTAACTGTTTATTTATCTAATCGCAAAGCTGCATAATTGATAATACAAGCATTGTGTTAAGTGATTATTAATAGTTAAATAATAAAGGTACAGTAAGATTCTCTCTTCTGCTTGTAGAAACCTGATTCTGCGGCACCCCATAGCTGTTTCGGGTGAGACTGTAGCCTGTTCGCAGGCTGCTGCCGAAAGGGCCAACACTATGGGTCTTTTGTTGGTGCGAAGTTAAAAGGTGAAACCCGGGTCTGCCCATTTAGCCCAACAATGGGACATAGGATATATATTCCAATAAATCATAAGTATCGTTCACAAAAAGGACCATGTAATGGGAATTATGAGCATCTCATTGCACCTAAAATTGTACAAGTGTCAGATACTTTACAGAAATAGAAGGAAGGGAAGATAAATGGGGAAATACTAAAAGTACAAAAAGAAAGATAAATTTAAAAGAACGTGAAAATTTGAAGACTGTCGTGTGGAAGAAAAGGTCAATTCTATTCAATTTACCATATTGGGAGGTATGTGCACACATTAACTTAAGGCCTAAAATGTATGATGCTTGAAGGATTTCGTTGTGTTTAATTTGAATATATTGTTTAGTTTTTCTTTGATGTTATAATTCTTTTTTTTTTATACGGTTGGATCCAAGAACTCCTAGTGCATCACATTTTAGATGTAATACACATAGAAAAAAATGTATGCGAAAGTATTTTTGGAACCCTTCTGGATATAAAAGATTAGTCAAAGGATGAGAAAAATTATCATGTTGACTTACAAAAGTTGGGTATAAGGAGGTCACTGTGGCCACAACAAAAAGGAGAAAAAATATTTCTTCCATCCGCACCACACACTCTCTCAAAAAAGGAGAAAAAGATTCTTAGTGGTGTTTTGTTCACGTTAAAAGTTCCAAATGGATATAGTTCAAACCCTAGAAATCATATATCTATGAAAGATTTCAATATTCATAGTATGAAAGCACATGATTTCCATGTTATCATGCAACAAATGCTTCCAGTAGCATTGCGCCATGTGCTACCAAAAGCAGTTCGAAACACTATTTGCAGGCTTTGCTTCATTTATAGGCGAATTTGTGCAAAAATGGTGGTTCCAACAGATATTGATAACTTACAAGATAATGTTTTGGAAACTTTGTGCTTACTCAAAAATTATTTCCCCCCTTCATTCTTTGATATAATGATACATTTGACTGTACACTTGGTATAAGAGCTACGTTATTGTGGACCAGTTGCATATCGATGGATATACGCTTTTGAAAGGTCAGTGAAATTTTATTTACTGCAAATCCACATAAATTCCAACATTTTATGTGCATATAATAATAATACATTACTAGCAACTCTTTATTCATAATTTTTATTTCACTACAAATTGTGTGTTTTTTTCTAGGAACATGAAATTTTTCAAAAGTTATGTGAAAAATAAGAATAGGCCCGAAGGCTGCATAGCTGAAAACTACATTGTGGAGGAATCCATAAAGTTTTGTGTTGGATATGTTGAAGGTATGGAATATATTGAAAGCATGCCTAGAAGAAATGAAGCTTGGGACAATGAAGAAGGATAGGTTGGACAATATGGGAAGGCCTTATCTAGTGGAACTTCTATTGAATTAGATAAAACTAGTTTCTTACAATCCCATAGATGGGTCTTGCAAAACATAGATGAAATTCAACCTTGGATAGAGTACGTAATAAGCACATCCTTATGAAATAATTTTTAATTATAATATATCACAATATTTTCATAAATCATTTATCGGCATTACTTGAAATTAGGATGCACTTGACATAAATTGCCAATAGTAACATCCAATCTAAAAAAGATGAAGTCTTACTACAAAAACTCCACAACCAACAATTTAGTGATTGGTTAAGAAAACAGGTAACGATATCTTCTTCATATTATATTTAATTGAACTTCATTAATAAAGACTATTATGATGTATGAAGGTGAGATTCGTTTAATATATTTTGAAATTGCATGGTTTTCTAACGAAATTTAAAAATTTACAAGTGGAAGAAAAAGAAAATATATATGATACCCTTAAATGGTTGGAACATGGACCAAGGAAATATGCAACTAAGTATGGTGGCTACTGAATCATTGGGTGTATATTTCATGTTAAAAGCATAGGAAATGTCAGGGCCACCCAAAATAGCGGTGTGTGCATAGATACATAAACATTAATGAGATCAAGTGCAAAGGATAAAAACCTTATACATCAAACGACAACATATAATGGAGTGATTCAAGCAAAAATGTTATTGGACTACTATTTGGTGTAGTATCCATTGTTCAAATGTGATTGGATAGATGTACACAAGAAGAATGGAATGAAAGTTGATGGAATTGGTTTCACCATGGTGAATTTGAAGAGATGCTTGAGTAAGGATAGAGTGCAAGATTATCCATTTATTCTAGCTTCACAAGAAAAACAAGTATTTTATGTACAAGATCCAGTAGAGAATGATTGGTATGTATTTTTGACATGCCCTCTGAAGGGACCAAGAAATTGTAATAGATATCAATTGGAGTATGCAGATTTATCAAGTGTTGTGGATTTTGAAGGGACAAAATGAAAACAGGATGAAGTTATAGGTGATGGTGGCATGTATTATGTTCGACAATATTGTGAAGTCACATGATTGGATGTTGTTCAATAAGTAGCATGCATGATTTATTTATGAGTTCTCATTTAAGTTGTATCTATAAAAATTTATATCTTAGATTATTACTTGGATTTACCTTTCATGGATATATTTTTTGTTTTTCTATTGTTTATGCATAGATCTTATATGTTTTATTGTGTTATGTAACTTTCATTTTTTTAAGTAGATGGATTGGGTGTGAAGAACTGAGAGTGATGTGAGGGTGGAGAGGGGCCATATGAGCTTCAACCTTCACATGGTTGGCCCTTTTTAGTAGAGAATAAGATATTATTGAAACCAAGAGAAGCCTATTCAGGTATTTTCATTTCATTTTTTTAGAATTTCATATATGTTATGCCTTTTTTACATAACTATCAATCGCTTATATGAACATACCATTTTGTCATGATATATGCAGGTATTCACAATGGAAAGGAATATAATGAAAACTTGTATCATTATCTAATGCATATTTGTAAGTTATCACCATAACGAATTTTTCAATTAGATATCTCATTGTCGTTTTATTGATTATAACATGTTGATTTCTTCATTTTAAATATAGTTGTACTTGTCTATTTTATGAATTGATTTTATTGCACATTTGTTGAAGGAAAAAAGTTGATTGCGGGATAACTATTGACCATGGGTAGGTGATGTAATGAACAATATTGAAAGTATTTGATTACAACATATTTATTACAACCATAAGTATACCCGATTGATGGTGTAACAACTAATTTGTGTGAAATATTTGTGTAAAGCATAAAGGATGCCAAGATCATCTGACGTTATTGGAATCAGAGCTGAACTTTGAGGTATATATCCTTATTATCAATACAATTTCAATATTCTTTGGGAGTATCACCTATAGGTTTTCTTCTAGGAATTGGGAGTATCCCCTATAGGTCTCCTGAAGCTCCCTTGGCCGCTATTAAAGAATTTTACATAATGTATTTAGCAATCTCATTAACTACTTTTTAGTTTTTTGTGGCCATTGGTGGTAAATTCCATTTCTTTTAAGACATTAATATCAAAATATATATGAATTGTATCCATCCTTTTTGTTGAAAGGTGAGAAATTGAAGCACTTGTAGAATATTTCAAAATGTCTCCACTTTATGTACAATGCTCATATTAATTACACACACAAATGATGAAATTGGATGCCATGCATATGCTTAGGTTAACTTACATTAGTTTCATGTTGGACCTAATATTTCATTCATGGATTGGTGATGTTTGTGAAACCTTTTCCTATATGAAGGCCCAAGTTGTAGTATCTTTGATTCTTAGAAAACTAGAATTACATTTTTTGGTTGCAGGGAGTGCTTTCTAATTTATACGGAGTAGCATCCTATGTTGTTACAGTCTACCAAACATTGTTTTCCTTGGAGTACTTGACTCGTCCAGAGATCTCACAGTATTCAGTTTTTAACTACTCCAAAGTCTAGGATTCCTTGCAAACATATCTAAAAACCTTGTTGTAAGTCTTCTTCATCCAATTTCATCCCAAGAAATATGATCTTATTTTTTCTTTTCTCATTCAAATACCTATGCTTTGTCAGGAGAGCTATGTCTACATGTGTTGCAGAGGTTGCAAATTCCTTAGTGGAGCCAGTGGAAACTAGTGTAACTAGACAAGATGATGCATATAATATTTCTGTAGATGAAATTTCTTATACTAAATGCTTTGATAATCACAAGAAGTTAGTTAAGGGAAATGAGGAATGTTTCAAAGTAGACACATTGATCCAAAAGGAAGCAATAGAAACATGAGGTAGTAAGAAACATGTGGTGTTCTCGGATTCATATCAATCCTTTATAAGGTTTTCTTCAAAACCTGCTAAATGGGTAGAGGAGAAGCAAATGGACCATGGTTTGAAGATTCAATGTTGATGTCAAGCTCCCTTAGTAACAATATTTGGATGGGTTTCTACTCAATTTATTCAGTTTCTAATTTAGTAGAACCTCTAAACTTAATCAACCAACCCAAATTTCCCACAGGTGCTTCAACAAAGGCATACTTCAAACCGTCGATGAACTGGACTACACAAAGATTTCATGCCCATCTTCTACAAGTAACCCACTTTCTAGTTCATCAGCAAAATGGACTAACAACCATCAAATATAGATCGAAGGTGGATTGAAATTATTATAGGGAGGATTTTATAAAGTATCGCTCCCATTAGCAATTTCTTCTATCGCGCTAGTTCACCCAGCGAAACAGTTCTCTGTCGTTGATCTACAGCAAGATCATTCTTAACCGTTGATCTTCTTCATCCTTCCAACGATTAGTTTCCAACTTCGAAACCGATTCACCTTTAACTTTATTGCTATTTAGTCAGCGAAATTCCTCTTTATAAATTGATCAACTCACCTCTTGATCACCGTCATCAACTTGTAACCTCGTTAACTAATCTATCCTATGCCGTCGATATGCCTTGAAATGCACAGCTAAAAGTGACTTATTGTGTGTAAATCATTTCTTCGTCCTCTGCACACGAAATCAATGAATTCTACCTGCAATCCTATTCAATAATCAAGAAATTTATTCTTTCAACTAACCATACAGTCAACTTGGTCACAAGATATGATTCAAATGGGAAATTGCTTCCAAACTCAATTAAGCCAAAAATACAGGCATACGATCTTATTTAACAATGGTCCTTTATCTGAACCTAAATATAGTGTATCGATCATTACAAATAGATACCTCTCTCTCTCTCTCTCTTTCTGTGTAAGCTCCAAGAGTCTAAACTCTGATCTTGTTCCTCTTAATCAAACCTTCCTCAAGCTAAATAAGCTCCAATAAGCTATCTAAAATCTTCTGCGAGCTAACAAGCTCTATAAGATAAAGTTAAGCTATCCATCTAAATGATTCAACTGGATTAATTACAACTCTTACTCTATTTTCCAGATCCTTCAAAGAAGGAACAAAGTCCTTATTCAACTCTACTATCCTCTATGACTTACTAACAAATCACTAACTAAATACTATAATCACTCAACTAACTATTAAATTTGTTCTAGTTGGTACATGTGGAAAGGATCGAGTATCCTTATCCTTTTTATTCAGCTTTAAATAAAACAAATTTATACATGTGTGAGACTCTAGGTCTCCTTAGGGTTCAGCTAACTTTGGTGAAGTCATGGATAACTTCATCTTCATGAGCCTATGCTCCTTCATCAAATGTGCTCTAAGCATATGGATAAATGGAAGATTGGAGATAAGGATGAGAGGAGTGAACATGCTAAAATTTCTATTGAATCATTGTATGATCCAAAAATGGAAGAACGAAAGCTACAGAGAGTGACTACACAAGTGATTCCTTCTCCAAAGAAGCAAGATGTTTCAAATTTAGCTTCAAGTCAAGTCAATTCAATCGGAACACCTCCTATAAAGGATTATGTTGCACAAAAGGGTGAGGCTGAGCAATATGAATACATGTCAAAGGGCATTAGGGTTAATAAATCTTATGTGACCCCAGCAGAGAAAAATAGCAGAGACATTAAGAAATATCATGGACATTCTGGCTCATTGCAACCCATGTACTGTACGCGACTATCTCCATTGCAACCCATGTACTGTACGCGACTATATCCGTTGCAACTCGCATACTGTACGCACTTATCTATATTGCAACCCACGTACATCAGCGTACGCGGGTTTCCTTTAAGCAACTTGCATGGCATACCCAGGTTTCCTAGATTCATAGTCGTGTGCACCTCATTTCGACCTTAAAAATATAAAACACGATTAATGGAGATTATTTTGGCCCTAATCATTAACTATCCTAACTGTTCCAACCACCCCAACCTTCGAAATCACTATATTTCCCAAAGTATAAATAGAGGCCTCGGGGAGGGAATTAATCAATCAAGATTGGAGAGCAAAGTTATGTTGGTGGTATATCTTCAGAAGTCTTGGAGCAACAGAAATCAGAGTCCTTTGGTTGCAGAGGAGTCCTTGTCTCAGAAGCTAGGTTATATTCTTATCTCATTCACTGATTGTTAATAAAGAGAATTCTTCTTCAAAAATTGTGTTGAGTCTCTTTCATGTATCATGGTTTATGAGTATATTCGATTATGTATTTGACATATTGTTTATCTAACCTCTTATATATACATGCATGAGATAGTACTTGGAGAATTTTCTCTTTACAGGTGAAAGAGGTGCATCCCTTGAAGCTTTGGAGAGAAGAGGAGCGGGAGAAGATCAAGCTTGGATCAACCGTCGGTAATCGGGTAAGTCAAGACTTTCTTCCTATTACCTTTCTATTCTCTGGTAAAGCTTATTGTCTACAAGGTTAGTAGTAAGTTGGTAACCCCAGACCCTAGGTTACAAGGGTGCTTAATCCTGAATAATAGAACTGGCGACTCTGCTGGGGAGTCTAGCCTACTGTGGGTTAGTCCTGTAGATCCTTGCCTAGTCTTTGTTCTGATTCAGTGTATGGTTTTATATCTTGGTTTTGACTTGCAGTCGTGTTTTAGAGACCTTCATTATTTTTTCTTTTTTGAAAATTTTTTGTCCTGTACGCGGGTTGATGTGCTACATAATCGCGTACAAAAGCTTGTATACGTGGGTTGCTATACTGAATAGTCACATACAGTACGCGGGTTGTTCTATTAGATAGTCACATACATCTTTTAGCAAAAAAAAATTGGGTAGTGTTGCTTGCCCCTGTCTTAATTTGATTTTTGTTTTTCTTTGGGGTCTTCTAGTGTTGGCACTTTACTGTAGGTTTGAAAGCCCTGTGCACCATAATTTGTTCTTTTCAGTAATCCCTTGGGTTTTTATTGTTTGAATATCATTTCTCTTAGCAATCTGAGGTGTATTATCCTATTTGGGTGATAGGTTCAATGTTGTGTATCTGAATCAGTGATCAGGATTTTAGATACCCTGTACCCTGTACTATTTCCAAGTAGTTTCAGTTTGTCACTTGCCTTTTATTGATTTCAGTGGATTTCATTCATTGTTTCTTACCAAGCTAGGTGTTTTCCAAGTCTCTTCCTTAGGTGGTCTATTTTTGGTTCTTATAAGTCTACTATACTTCATTTTGCTTGCTTTATAGTCTGATTATTCAAGCATGCTCAAGAATTTTTTGCATTTAGGTGCATAAGTAATTTTTGTAGAGTTTGAAAAGTGAAAAAAGGAATTGGAAACATTTGCATTTGAATTGCATATTGTAGTTTTATTTTCATTTTTTGAATAAAATATCAAAAATTACAAAAATAAGTCTTATCTTTCTCTTACTTAGTTGTAATTTCATTAGTTCATATTTACAAAAAGAAAAAAGAAGCTTTCTTTAAGTAGTTATAATTTGCTTTGGAATTCATTTTATACACCTTTTTTACTTTTCTTGTTGAATCTATAATATCATAGTCATTCATGCCACTTACCCTCTAACTAAGAATAGCCCTTAAAATGAATGCTATAATTTAAAATTTATTAGTAAGTTAAGTTTTATAGGGTCATACACCTACTAGCTTAGGCTATAATTATGGGATAGGAAGTGTAAACTCCCCACGAGTACTTAAATTCATATGTAGTTGGCCAATCGATACATAAATCCTTCTCTGTGTTGATAGTATCTAGGAATATCCTCTCAAACGGGAGTTAAGCACGAGGCCGCGTGGAGGCTTGGATTGAGGAGATAACCCTCTGATTCTTTGTCAAAATGTAGACCAAGGTTTTTACGCATATGGGGATTCTGTCCTAGATAGAGTTTCAGGATTTGCTACCCTACCCATGCGTACAAATCAGGCTTGCGACTTTCCCCCTAGACTATTGATACAGTTAAGGTAGCCTCTAGTCTCTTGGACATCTAGGTTTTATACACAGGTAAACCATTGAAGTCTTTTTTTGGTTCACCTTGGATGGGTTTGGAAGGTAACCCTTGTTGAAAGTGTAGGAGGGTGGTGGGTGATTCCTCTACTTGTGCCTAAGAACCTCTTCAAGGATGCCAAGAAACTGTCTCTCAACTTTCTTCAGGAAAGCATATCTTATACCCCTTGTGATTGTTGAGACTTTAGTAAATTTTGTAGTGATTTCTCTATGGTTTGTCTATGTTTTTATCCAACCTTAGGGTGTGAAGAGTCAAATTTACAATTGTGGAGGACCAATCTGTCAGAAGGCCAAGAAGGTTGCAAAACCTTCCTCCGCTTATCACATTGGAAACTCCACCTCCCCCTCAAAGGCGTAGATTGGACACGGACAGTTCTTTCGAACCGATAGGAGTTAGTGAAGTTTTGGGTGAACCAAAATTTATGGAAAACCATTTTAATTTAAACACGGTTGAGATAGAATACTTATAGGCTGACGAGTTTGCAAGGAACTTTAATTCACCTCTAACTTACTTAAACGATACTATGATCGTTCAGGTTCGTCCTTTCAATCCACCCATGATTGGTGTCCCTTTGGGAAGATTAATGTCTACTGCAAGAGAAATTTCTTCTACTTCCACCTCAGCCATTCCAGCTGAAGGGGTACCACCTGCCCCGGTAGGTGCCCCTAGAACAAGTATGCCTACTACACTGTTAACTCCAGCTAGCCGGGTGGTTCAACCATCGGCTCCCACAAGTTTAGCAGGTACTTATGGTGGTATGGTCACTGGGATCCCTAGTGTACCTTCAGTTCCTACTTCCTTCACACACACTACTCAGAGTGGTCCTATAGGATCCTCGGATTTTGTCCAGGGTTTTCCTTGGAATGGGGGTCACATTCCCCCATCCACTCCATATGTAGGCCCAACACCCACATATGTAGGGGTGTAGTTTGGAAACCCTAATCCTTATGGTCAAGGTTTTCAAACTCTGGTTTCAGCTCCTTTCAAGAGCTTTCCTTTTTCTCTTTTCAACAGAGGGATACCTGCTCCTGTGTTCCAAACCCCATCTTCAACTAGGGCAGCTAGAACCTCATACACTCCACCGCACATAAACAATCCACTGGATTATGGATGGAATCCTTTCCAAAGCATCCCAACCACTTTGTAATCGGCAGCCGGGGGAAACCCCACCTTCACATATGGGAATATGGGGACAAGTCCCTCTAATCCCAAAGCTGGTACTTTTAGTGCTTTGCTTAGACCCAAGCTCCCTTTCCTGGCAACGTTAAATTTTCCATATTTGTCAAAAGTAATGAATGACCCAATGAGACATAACTCCTCCTGGCCACCTGTTCCTACCAAGCTACCCTCAAATATCCCAAAATTCGAAGGCAAAGTTGGTGATGATCCATGAGATCATGTCACCACTTTCCATTTGTGGTTCTCTTCCAACTCACTGAATGAAGATTCAGTTCGGTCAAGGCTATTCCAAATAAATTTAACCAGTACTGCATCAAAATGGTATATTGAATTGCCTTCTGCTGCATTTAATAGTTTTTGGGATTTGGCTAATGTATTACTTAGTCACTTCCAACTTCCTGTCCGATATGATTTCGAGACAGACTTGTTGTCTACCTTTAGGCAGGACAATTCCACTCATATTTTGGATCACATGCAAGAGTGGAGAATACGGAAGAACCTTATCAAAGCCACTATTCCTCTCAAGTTCTTATTAGAATGGTTCCTTAAATCCCTATTTCCATATATATCTAAGGATGTATCTACTTTGGGAGTGACCAATGAAGAAGAAGCTATCCTCAGGGCCCAGCAACTATATTTTATATATTCTCAGTCTGGGATTTTATATCTAATTATCCCTAAAGCATCGAGGCCAATGCACAATGTAGAGAAACCTAAACCCAAACCCCATGCCGATGGTGTGGTTGTTTCTGTGAAATATCCCACTGTAGTGTCTTTGGATAAATAGCTCCATGAGCTGTCTGTCAAACATTCTATGAAGGAGGTAGGAAAGGCTTCCCCCTCATCCCAGAATGCAAATTTTTATGCACAATCCTCTCAGAAGGGAAATCAGTAGCCCAGTGGGAAAAAGAAGAAAGGAAAAAAGGGTGAGGGAAACCAAAACAAGCAAAAACCCACAAACTATGCTGATGGGGGGGAAAAAGAAAAGAAGAAGGTGAAATTCCCACGTAAGTTGTGCCATGAAGATCACCTGACCCATCTATGTCCCCTTATGGAACAAGCTCAAAAGTTGTTAAAAGGCCAACAACCGGCTATCCTAAAGGATCCTTTTCCCCAAAGACAGAAGTCTGCTTCAGCTTCAAATGTAGCAGGGGCACCCCAAATGCTCCTGACCCCAATTATATCAACATGGTTCGATCCCAGAATTTACTTCAGACTAGGAACAAGAACTATGAAACATAGGCCTCGGAGAAGTGTAAGTCAATAGGTGAAACTTCCAACCCTCTCACGATTGAGAAGCTTGTCGAACCTATGCCCAAGATACTGAAAGGTGTCTTCAAGAAAACCTTACACAATCCTAATGCTAGGGCTGTAGCAAACTACTCTGTATTTGAATATTTAGCCTAAACTCCTTGTGTGATGTCAGCTTTAGAGGTGTTAAAGAGTTGTCCTGCATAGCGAGATGTACTCTTAGCAGCCTTAGGTAGTATGGACTCATCAAGCCTCTTGGCGAAGTTTAATTTGTCTGATGTCAAAATTTTCCTGCCATATCATGTATCCTTATCGATAGATGTCATCTATGGTGGAAAAACCATTGGAAGGGCAGTTGTCAACGAGGGTGCTTCTACATGTGTCACATCCCTGTCTTGTTGGAAAACTCTTGGATCTCCAAAGCCGGTTCCATCAAACACCCTACTTACTGCTTTTGACGGAAGGTCATTTCATCCACATGGTGTCCTACCGGCTTTCGAAATTAAGTTGGCAGGGAAAGTAGTGTCTGTTGAGGTAGAGGTGATTGATGCACCTTTGGACTATAACTTTCTCTTAGGGAGTGTTGTAAAGGAAATTTTCCTATGGCTAGGGTTTAAGATGCCATCAACGTACTGGGGTTGAAAGGTGGATGTATAATGTTCTGCAAGCATATATAAGCAAGATTTAGAAATAAGAAAGGTCCGCACTTGATTAACTGAAGGATGGTCCAAGATTTCTCTAGCCCTTCTCTTGCTCCTCTTCGTCAAGAGACCTGCAAAAAAAGTTATACCTTCCTCAAACCAAATAGACTATATGAAAAAAGATTATATTCAATGAAACATAAAAACATAATCTAATATATAACATCATATAATCACAATCAGAGATTCAATCATACATTGAACAATGATTTGGGAAGAAGAAGGACATCACATCTTTATTAATCTTGAAAACAAGTACAATTATACCTTCTCTTCAATTTCGGCACCTCACGAAACCTTGATTTGGTTCTGCTGCTTCTTTTCTTCAAGGAACTTAGCCTCCAAGCTCTGCAACACAGGGAGAAAGCTTCTAGGGAAAAGGTGTGGGAAAAGAGAGCTCCAAATCCTCCAGCATAACAATGCAAAGATTCAAGTCTCCTCTCATGGACCTCCCTACCTCTATTTATATGCTTAATGAAGAGTTAGGGTCGAAGACAAAGTAGTTACAACTAAAGGAGTCAGTTGCATAACTACCCAAACTACCCAAATTTCAAAATTCGTATTTTTTTGACAAATTTTGGAGGCGTACACGGGTTGCAGAGACAACAGTCGCGTACACGAGGAGGCATACATGGGTTGCAATCCAGAAATTTGTGTATTTAAGGCATACGCGACTATTATATATAGCAACTCGTGTACGTATGCGGGTTTCCTTAAGGAAAGTTGCATACAAATCAAAAAATCATTTTTAGGGTATTTTTGGGAATTTTCAGACTTTGGTGTCTTCTAAAAAGTTTTATCTAACAGAAATACCTTTCCAACACTGTAGAGATGAGGCCAAATGGTGTTACAAAACACAAGATATGGGTCCTCCAAGTTGGGTTTTTTTGAGTGACTTTCAGTGACTTTTCATGAAGTGACTTTGTAATCTAACAAGTGTGATTACAAGGAATTGAAGTCGAACACTTGAAGAATCCATTGATTAGGAGACATTAAGGTATTCCCACTACCCAATAGCGAGGGAAATTGCCAATCATGACTACAATCCCCAAGGTGTTGTCATAAAACTCTAAATCTCATTCCCAGAGCAAGATGTGTTGCAGTCGATAGGAAGAGATCCGTTGGAAGGAAGGAATTAAGGCATCCTTCATCATCCAACATGAGGTAAGTCAAATACTAATTGGATCTAGAATTGGTACTGAATATCATGACAAGGACCATCGAAGACATGATGTAATGAACTAATACGAGGGAATGGTCGACACAAAATGTCAAGGCAACTGCAGAATGGCTGAAAAAGGTTTTAATCCTTGAACAGTGAACACGACACAAAAGTGACTTAGGCATCTTTTGACACAAAAGGACCAACGAAACAAATCTGTAGTGTAGGAGACATTAACAGATTCCCCATGTAATTGGAAAAGAGACCAACTGGAGGAGTAAGAAACTCTGAATCGTGTTAAGGTCAAAACACTAGGACCCAACTGTTGATAGACTCAAAACTGGTTCTTTGTTCAAGGAAACAAGACTTGCTACCATGATGTAAAAAACATGTGAATGAACTTCCCTTCCCCTCTTTCTTGTAAAGGTTTAACGAGTTCAAGAAAGTAAACTCGGGACCATATTCATTTTTGGCAAGCTCGAAGAAAAGACAGAAGAATGCTTTATAAAGCATTGATTCATGGATTTTACAAGCCCAGACTAGTACATGCTCGATGATGTTTTCATAGTTTAGAGAGTCTAAAAACTCCAAAGAAGACTCTAGGGGGATGCTTTTTCGTACAATTTAGTCTCCTGAGGCCAGAAAAATATAAAACAAACCACAAAAGAACTCTCTTAGATTCTGAAGAAGTAAGGCACACCTTTTTCATATTTAATCAGGAAGGTCCGAAAAAGGTTAAATTACCACCTACCCAATGCTCCTTCAAAAGCAGCATATAGCCTGAGTTTTACGAGTGTGAAGGAAGGCAAGATCACTTGGAAAGATCCATTTGATTACGAGAAATGGGGCTTACAACAATAAACTCAATGCTTTGTTCTTTAGGGTTTAATGAGCATGACAAAGACATAAAGTACACTCGGAATCTTTTTCATGTTTAGGTCCAGAGCACGAGAAAGAGAAAAATAAGCTCACACCGGGGGTTCCTTTTTTGTAAGTTTAGTCCCTCAGGTCCGGAAAAGTGATAAACCTATGCCTGAGAATACTCTTCTCAATTCCAAAGAAAATAGAGTGCTCATTTCTCATATTATTCCACATGGTCCGAGAAAGTGATAACCTACCACCAATGTGGATTCCCATTCACATATTCTTAACGAGCCTGAACGGACCAGTTTACTCGGCATTCAAGTCTATTTTGAGGAGTCAGACGTGGACCTAAAGAAACTCAATATATTTCCCATGAATTTTTAATGAGTCCGGAAAATTCAACTCGCGACCTCCTTACTGTTTTTAATGAGCTAGAAGGAGAGCAGAAAGAATGCTCTAAATGCGAGAAGACGAGTGTCATAGGCAGGCAAAACTAGTTCCAAGCGCAAGGAACAAACCTATGCATAATGCAAGGAACATGAGTAGGATAAAGACACTCGAGGAAAGTCTCCTCAAGGTAAAAGGTGTGAAGTTGCAAAGGCAAAATGATACAAGGCTTAGCAACAATGAGAACAAAGATGAGGGCTTATACAATGAGCTAAAAGCATGGAAGCCGACATCAGGCTCATAAGCGCGAGCAGGGCACATGAAAATGCAATTACAACTTGAAAAACAAGGCGAGGCTAGTAAACAGTTGTGAATCCAACTAAAAATCCTGTCTCCAAGAAACAACAACATCAGAATCATATTCAGAAGAAAATATCTGATCCAGGTCACTTTGGCAGAAACACATGCGACTTTTCTATCTTCGACAAAAGGTAAAGTCAACGCAGAATCGACTGAAGAAGATTCTATAGAACCAAGGCTTGAGGTTTTATAATTAGTAAGATCAACCTCAGAAGGAGAGAAAAAATCAACAAGGGATATAGAGTTTGCAGGAACAAACTCAGTATCACAGGAGTTGAAAAATTCATAAGAAAAATCAAAATCATCAGGATCACTGACATTCTGTTCAAAGGAAGAGTTGAAAGACTCAACAAGACCAACATAAGAAGAAAGGTCATGCTTACTAGGAAAATCAGGGTTAGACTTAGTCCCAACCAAAACAACATCTAATAGAAGATCAGACTGTATCAAAGACTCTAGGAAGACTCCATCTGAAGGAAGGAGATCATATGAGATAGGACACATGTCTAAACTTTCAAATGGATTGACAAAGTGGAGATTAGGCCCCATAGTCTGTACAGGATGACTCACCTGGTCAACTACTGGGACCAAGTCCCGAGAAGGTAAGCATGAAAATAGAGGTTGTTTCTCAGTAGCAATTGAACGCAAAGGACATAAGGCCACATAGCTCACCTATGGCAGGGTAGTGTCTATAGAAACACAGGGAATCAATAAAGGAAAGACCTGGTAGGCTAGTCAGGTCAGGAGACGGATCAAGAAAATCCAACTGATCGATAGGGACAATTTCTTCACCATGATTAAAGTACATCACATGAAAGAATGTTGACACCACAGCTTACATGGCATAGACATAATCATGTCCAAGGAGCATATTGAAGTCCAAGGGGTCTTTTATCACCATGAAGTCAACTAAGACGGTCTTCCCACCCAAAGTAACAGGTGTTTGAGCAAGAATTCCCAAGGCTATACAAGTTCTTCTATCAAACACCAGTAACTGACTAGCAGTCGACACAAGGCTAGGAGATCCCATGCCTCGCCAAGGATGAGCAGACAAGATACTAACTGAGGCTCCTTCATCAACAATACAACAAGCAATCGTGTATGATTCAACTTTGACCTTTATCTAGAAAGGTGCATTAGAAGGAAGGTGTGGCTCAAATAGGCTATCCCAATCAAAGGAATCAATCCAAGAGCTTGGTGGGGATTGATCTAAAGTGAGTTTAGTGCCCCCTTGTTCAGTAAGTTCTGAACTAGCAGTGAAGAAAATGTGACTAGCAGACACTTCACTCTCCAAAGGAAGAGTGGGATTGATCGACAATGGAATCAATTCAACCTCTTTGTGAAAATCACTCTCTAAAGGGAGAGTGTGATTTACCAAATATGACATTGGTTCAATCACATCAATATCACTCTCCGAAATAAGAGTGGGATCGACCAAATCTGAGATTGGTTCGACCACTTGATCAACCAAAGGTTGAGTAGGTTGTTGAGAAACTATAGGTTCTTCAAGAGAAGGAAATTCTTAAGTCTTGGACCACACTCTTCGCACCTCTGCGATAGCAAGGCACTGGTGAGTAATATGATCTCCCTCGCATAGCTTACAAGGGAACTTAAGTTTGCACTCTGAACGACCATTTTTCTCAACAGTGTCAACATGACTAGCAGTGGCTGAATTTTTTCTCTCAACATGATCTACAGAGGCTAAGAGTTTTCCCCCAGCATGACCACCAGAGGCTGGGTGACTGGGTCCAACCTGAATAAGATATTTTGGTTGTTGAAAATCTTTAGGATGTTAAAAAATGGGATGACCATGAAACCAAACTCTTTGAACTTCTGCAATAGAAGCACATTTATAAGTAAGGAGGTCTCCCTCAAAAATATTACAAGGAAACTTGGGATTGTGTTTTGAATGGGTAGTCTTTTCAACAGTGTCAACATGACTTGCTGTGGTTGATGGATTGTCTTCAACATGAAATACATAGGCTGAGAAAATTCCCCCAGCATGACCTGTAGAGGCTAAGAGACTGGGTCCAACATGACCTACAAAGGTTGGATGGGCACCACCAACATGAACAATAGAGGTTGAATGGTTACGATCAACATGATTCGCAGCAGTTGAGTGTGTGCCCCCGGCATGAACTTCAGAGGCTGGGTGGATGGATCCAACATGACTTGCAGAGGTTGGATGGGGAGGTTCAACTTGAACATCAGAGATTGAATGGGTTCCCTCAACATGAACTACAGACGCAGAGTAACTAGATCCAACGTGACCGGTCAAGGTTGGAAGGATCCCACCAGCATGAACTTCAAAGGCTGGATGGTGAAGATCAACTTGACTTGCAGAGCTTGAGTGCTTAGATCCAACATGACCTATAGAGGTTGGATAGGTGCCACCTTGCATGAACTGCATAGGCTTGGTGGTGAGGTTCAACTTGACTTGTAGAGGTTGAGCGGGTGACCCCTTTCTTATGTGCCTTCTTCCTATTCCTCCTTCTTTTACTCCTTTTAGACTGTCGGTTACTAGTATCAGTACTTTCACCGCATGAGGTAGAAGGAGGAGGAGAATCAACTACAAGTGAAGGGGAAGCAATGCTTTGATTCCCTTGATATAAGGAGCTTACTTGAGAAGCACCAGGAGCATTCATGATAGTTGGAGTGGAAAACAACCACACCAGTAGCCCTAGGGTGAATCCAAGTAGATTCAGGGTGGCCATAAAGGGAACACAAACATTCCTCGTGAGAGGAATAGTACAAGGAGTTCTCAACATGGGGATCTCTTGGTTGGTGTTCAAATGGGTGTTAGACATAGTTTCAAACAAGGAGACAAAGTTTGAGGTCAATAGGAAACCAAAAGTACCAAGCACACACCTGAAGGCAGACTAAGTACAGAAAAAACACACAGCACTCACTAAAAAAATCCTAAAGCCAAACAGACAAACAGGTATAACATACACTTTCCAAAAGAAACCTGATAGACAATGACTTAGTGTCCCTATAGATTTTCTTAGGCACAAGTGGAGGAATCACCCACTGCCCTCCCACACCTTCTACCGAGGTTACCTTCCAAGCTCGTCCAAGGTCAACCAGAAATAGCTTTCCGGTGTACCTCTATATGAACCCTATATGTCAAAGAGACTAAAGGCTACCTTAACTATATTGACAGTCTAGGGGGATAGTCACAAGCTTGGTTTGTATGCATGGGCAGGGTAGCAAAGCTCGAAACCCTGTCTAAGACAGAATCCCCAAATGCGCAAAAACCTTGGTCTACGCTTTGACAAGGAATCGCAGGGTTATCTTTTCAATCCAAGCCTCCATGCAGCCTCGTGCTTAACCACTGTTTGAGGGAAGCTTCCCAAATACAATCAACATACAAAAGGGTTTACCTAGTGATTGGCCAACTACGTCTGAAATTTTAACACCTGTGGAGAGTTGAAACTCCCTAATCCACCAGTATAGCCTGAGCTAGTTGGTGTATGACCCTATAAAATAAAACTTACTAATAATTTTTAAAATATATCGTTTATTTTAAGGGTTGTTTTTAGTCAGAGGGTAAATGGCGTGAAACGTATGTGGTGTTTTGACTCAAAGTTGAAAAAAAATGACTAAGCAAAGAGATATGAAATGCAAAAAGCAAAAACCATTCTCTTTTTCTTTTTCAAATAGAAACTTGAAAGCCACAAAAGAACAAATTCCTTTTATTTATTTTTTCAAAAAAAATGATGTGCAGTGCATTAAAGACAAAACTCTAATCTACATGCACATAAAGAAAACATGTGTTTTTTTTTCTTTTTCTTTTATAAATGCAAAAGGAAAAACAGCCTACCAACTAATGCAAGCAAGTACTGTAAGCAAAGCAAATAGACAACTACTCTACACCCCACAACCAAACCCTAGGTTTCTCTAAAGTTGGATATCAACCTCTCTTGAAAGGAAGGCTCACAAAGGTAAACAAGCCAACAAGTTTGGAATGAAGAGACTGATCAATAAGAATGACATAAATAAAGGTAAAGAAGTCCCATGTATCAATCTAAACCTACAAACAGAGGTTGCTCAGTACCTTGTCCAACAAGGTCAAGCCAAAGAAGGAGGTGGGGGGGAAAGCAGCAAAAACAAGTTCAAAGACTTGAAAAAGACTTACAAGATAGACAAAGAGCACCTAACAAAGATAAAACAACCTCTCAGGAGTCATGCACATGCAGAGGACCCTATAAGGGAAAGTTTCCTATGGCTAGGGTTTAAGAGGCCATCAACATATTGGGGTTGAAAGGTGGATGTATAATGTTCAGCAAGCATATATAAGCAATATTTAGAGATAAGAAAGGTCCACACCTGATTATCTAAAGGCTAGTCCAAGCTTTCTCTAGTCCTTCTCCTACTCCTCTTCCCCAAGAGACCTGCAAAACAAGTTATACCTTCCTCAAACCAAATAGACTATATGAAAAGAGATTATATTCAATGAAACATAAAAACATAATATAATATACAACATCGTATAATCACAATCAGAGATTCAATCATACATTGAACAATTATTTGGGAAGAAGAAGGACATCACATCTTTATTAATCTTGAAAACAAGTAAAATTATACCTTCTCTTCAAGTTCGGCACCTCACAAAACCTTGATATGGTTCTGCTGCTTCTCTTCTCCAAGGAACTCAGCCTCCAAGCTCTGCAACATAAGGAGAAAGCTTCTAGGGAAAAGGTGTGGGCAAAGAGAGCTCCAAATCCTCTAGCATAACAATGCAAAGATTCAAGTCTCCTCTCATGGACCTCCCTACCTCTATTTATATGCTTAATGAAGAGTTAGGGTCGAAGACAAAGTAGTTACAATTGAAGGAGTCAGTTGCATAACTACCCAAACTACCCAAATTTCAAAATTCATATTTTTTTGACATTTTTTGGAGGCGTACGTGGGTTTTAGAAACAACAATCGCGTACATGAGGAGGCATACATGGGTTGCAATGCAGAAAGTTGTGTATTTAAGGCGTATGTGACTATTATATATAGCAACTCACGTATGTACGTGGGTTTCCTTCAGGAAAGTCGTGTACACATAAAAAACTCATTTTTAGGGTATTTCTGGGCATTTTCAAACTTTTGTGTCTTCTAGAGAATTTTAGCTAATAGAAATACCTTTCCAACGGTGTAGAGATGAGGTCAAATGAAATTTAAAAACTCAAGATATGGGTCCTCCAAGTTAGGGGTTTTTTCAGTGACTTTACGTGACTTTTCATGAAGTGTCATCATGGAAGTGTCGGCATGCGACGAAAACATAGGAAAGTGGTCACAGACAGAGATGTGTTATTTTGAGCTATAACAGATGCCCCCTAATGTATGAGGTTAGAGGGGAAGACGATAGATGAAATACATTATAAAGGAAACAACTGAGTATGGAGAGAGCAGAGAATCCAAGATCAAAAGGCTCAAACAAAGGTACCTGAAAGAGAGATAAATGTCAGAAAAAACTGATCTCTGGGACATACAAGTCCATATACAAAACATCGCCATAAAGATACAGGTGGATCCAAGATACATATAACTGATGAAACTATCATGGTCACTCAATATGCAAAAAAGTGCCATATCAAATCTAAAGGAGTCATGGCCACAAATGAACAAGGTGGATCCATACTCAACAATCGATCATGGCCACAAAAATACAAGGTGGATCTATGTCTCAGAAAAATGTCATATAAAGTGTAACAAGATCTTGTGCAACTTGGGCAATAGCAAAATGACGATGCTACTATTAGCCCAAGGTCTTCAATCCAAACCGCCCAAAAGGTACAAATCCTAACCATGCAAATAAAGGAGTTGAAGTCGAACATGGAGGAAACCGTTTGATTACCAGTCAATAATGAGAACTGTTAACAAACGCGAGGGAAACCACCATTAATGAAAATGGTCCCCAAGGTACCTAGTACATTCTAACAAGTGTGATTACAGGGACTTGAAGTCGAACACTTGAAGAATCCATTGAGTAGGAGACATTAAGGTATTCCCACTACCCAATAGCGAGGTAAATTGCCACTGATGACTACAATCCCCAAGGTACTATCATAAAACTCTAAATCTCATTCCCAGAGCAAGATGTGTTGCAGTCGATAGGAAGAGATCCATTGGAAGGAAGGAATTAAGGCATCCTTCATCATCCAACACGAGGTAAGTCAAAGACTAATTGGATCTGGAATTGGTTTTGAATCTCATGACAAGGACTGTCGAAGACATGATGTAATGAACTAATACCTGGGAATGGTCGACACAAAAGTTCAAGGCAACTATAGAATGGCCGAAAAAGGTTTTAATCCTTGAACAGTGAGCATGACACAAAAGTGACTTAAGCAGCTTTTGACACAAAAGGACCAACGAAACAAATCTGCAATGTAGGAGACATTGACAAATTCTCCATATAATTGGAAAAGAGACCAACTGGAGGAGTAAGAAACTCTGAATCGGGTTAAGGTCAAAACACTAGGACCCAACTGTTGATAGACTCAAAACGGGTTCTTTGTTCAAGAAAACAACACTTGCTGCCATGATTTAAAAAACATGTGAATGAACTTCCCTTCCCCTCTTTCTTGTAAAGGTTTAACGAGTCCAAGAAAGCAAACTCGGGACCATCTTCATTTTTGGCAAGCTCGAAGAAAAGACAGAAGAATTCTTGATAAAGCACTGTGGATTTTACGAGCCCGAACTAGTACATGCTCGATGATGTTTTCATAGTTTAGAGAGTCTGAAAACTCCAAAGAAGACTCTAGGAGGGTGCTTTTTCATACAATTTAGTCTCTTGAGGCCAGAAAAGTATAAAAAAAACCATAGAAGAAATCTCTTAGCTTCTAAAGAAGTAAGGCGAGCCTTTTTCGTATTTAGTTAGGAAGGTCCGAAAAAGGTTAAATTACCACCTACCCAACGCTCCTTCAAAAGCAGCATATAGCCTGAGTTTTACGATGTGAAGGAAGGCAAGATAACTCAGAAAGATCCATTTGATTACGAGAAATGGGACATACAACAATAAACTCGATGCTTTGTTCTTTAGGGTTTAAAAAGCATGACAAAGACATAAAGTACACTAGGAATATTTTTCATGTTTAGGTCCAGAGCATGAAAAAGAGAAAACTAAGCTCACACCGGGGTATCCTTTTTCGTAAGTTTAGCCCCTCAGGTCCGAAAAATTGATAAACCTATGCCTGAGAATACTCCTCAGGAGAAGGATATTCTTGATTCTTGGACCACACTCTTCGCACCTCTACGATAGCAGGGCATTGGTGAGTAAGATGATCTCCCTTGCATAGCTTACAAGGGAACCTAAGTTTGCACTTCGAACGACCAGTTTTCTCAACGGTGTCAACATGACTAGCAATGGCTGATTTTTTTCTCTCAACATGATCTACAGAGGCTGAGAGTTTTCCCCCAACATGACCACCAAAGGCTGAGTGACTGGTTCCAACCTGACTAAGAGAGGTTGGTTGTTGAAACTCTTCAGGATGTTCAAAAATGGGATGACCATGAAACCAAACTTCTCAAACTTCTGCAATAGAAGGACATTTATAAGTAAGGTGGTCTCCCTCACAAAGCTTACAAGGAAACTTGGGCTTGTGTTTTGAACGGGAAGTCTTTCAACAGTGTCAACATGACTCACTATTGTTGACGGATAGTCTTCAGCATGAACTACAAAGGTTGAGAGACTTCCCCCAGCATGACCTACAGAGGCTGAGAGACTGGGTACAACTTGACCTACAGAGGTTGGATGGGAACTACCAACATGAACAACAGAGGCTGAATGGTTAGGATCAACATGATTTGTAGTAGTTGAATGTGTGCCCCCAGCATGAACTTCAAAGGATGGGTGGATGGATCCAACATGACTTGCAAAGGTTGGATGGGGAGGTTCAACTTGAACATCATAGGTTGAATGGGTGCCCTCAGCATGAACTATAGAGGCTGAGTAACTAGATCCAACATGACCTGGAAAGGTTGGAAGGATCCCACCAGCATGAACTTCAAAGGCTGGATGGTGAAGATCAACTTGAATTGTAGAGGTTGAGTGCTTAGATCCAACATGACCTTCAGAGGTTGGATAGGTTCCCCCTTGCATGAACTACAGAGGCTAGGTGGTGAGGTTCAACTTGACTTGCAGAGGTTGAGCAGGTGACCCCTTGCTTATGTTCCTTCTTCCTATTACTCCTTCTTTTACTCCTTTTAGACTATCGGTTACTAGTGTCAGTACTTTCACCGCATGAGGTAGAAGGAGGAGGAGAATCAACTATAAGTGAAAGGGAAACAATGTTTTAATGCCCTTGATACAAGGAGCTTACTTGAGAAGCACCAGGGGAATTCAGGATAGTTGGAGTGGAAAACACCCACACCAGTAGCCCTAGGGTGAATCTAGGTAGATTCAGGGTGGCCATAAAGGGAACACCAACATTCCGCATGAGAGGAATAGTACAAGGAGTTCCCAACATGGGGATCTCTTGGTTGGTGTTCAAAGGGGTGTTAGACATAGTTTCAAACAAGGAGACAAAGTCTGAGGCCAATAGGAAACCAAAAGTACCAAGCACACACCTGAAGGCAGACTAAGTACAGACAAACCACATAGCACTCACTAAAAAATTCCTAAAGCCAAACAGACAAACAAGTATAAGATACACTTTCCAAAAGAAAGCTGATAGACAGTTACTTGGCATCCCTATAGATGTTCTTAGGCATAAGTGGAGGAATCACCCACTGCCCTCCCACACCTTCTACCATGGTTACCTTCCAAGCCCGTCCAAGGTCAACCAGAAATAGCCTTCTGGTGTACCGCTGTATGAACCCTAGATGTCAAAGAGACTAAAGGCTACCTTAACTATATTGACATTCTGGGGGGACAGTCACAAGCCTGGTTCATACACATGGGCAGGGTAGCAAATCCTTAAACCCTGTCTAAGACAAAATCCCCAGATGTGCAAAAACCTTGGTCTACACTTTGATAAGGAATCGGAGGGTTATCTCCTCAGTCCAAGCTTCCACGTGGCCTCATTCTTAACTCCTGTTTGAGAGGAGCTTCCCAGATACAATCAACATACAAAAGGGTTTACCTAGTGATTGGCCAACTACGTCTGAAATTTTAACACTTGTGGAGAGTTGAAACTCCCTAATCCACAAGTCTAGCCTGAGCTAGTTCGTGTATGACCCTATAAAATAAAACTTACTAATAATTTTTAAATTATACCATTTATTTTAAGGGTTGTTTTTAGTCATAGGGTAAATGGCGTGAAACTTATGTGGTGTTTTGACCCAAAGTTGAAACAAAATGACTAAGCAAAGAGAAATGAAATGCAAAAAGTAAAAACTGTTCTCTTTTATTTTTTCAAATAGAAACTTGAAAGCCACAAAATAACAAATTATTTTTATTTATTTTTTCAAAAATAATGACGTGCAGTGCATTAAAGACAAAACTCTAATCTACATGCATATAAAGCAAACATGTGTTTTTTCTCTTTTTCTTTTATAAATGCAAAAGAAAAAAGAGCCTACCAACTAATGCAAGCAAGTACTATAAGAAAATCAAATAGACAACTACTCTACACCCCACAAACAAACCCTAGGTTTCCCTAAAGTTGGATATCAACCTCTCTTGAAAGGAAGCCTCACAAAGGTAAACAAGCCAACAAGTTTGGAATGAAGAGACTGAGCAATAAGACTGACATAAGGGAATTATGTGACGTATTTTCCTGGTCATATGAGAAGATGCCAGGAATAGATACATCAATAGTTGAGCATGAAATCTGAACTTACCCTGATGCTAGACCCGTTCGACAAAAGTTGAAACCTATCAACCCACATAAAGCGGCAACGGTTAAGGTTGAAGTTGAGAAACTGTTGAAAGTCGGTTTCATTTATCCCATAGCTTTGACAAAATGGATATCCAACCCTGTTCCTGTTGACAAAAATCAATGGACTATACATGTTTGTAATGACTTTCGAGATCTAAACAAAGCCTTTCCCAAGGACAAATACCCCATGCCATTTATAGATCAAATTATTGATGCCTGTGCAAGAAGTGAAGTCTTTTTGTTTATGGATGGTTTCTCCAAGTATAATCAAAGCCAAATTAAACCGGAAGACCAACATAAAACAACTTTTATTTTTCCTTGGGGTACCTTCACGTACAAGAAAATGCCCTTTGGATTGAAAAATGCAGGGGAAACCTTTCAGCGGGCAATAAATTTTTCCTTTCACAACATTAAATCCATTGTTGAACCCTACCTTGATGATCTGCCAACACATTCTTGTAAGAGGATCGATCACCCAAATCACTTGTGTTTGATTTTTGAATGATGCAGATACTACAAAATTCGCTTGAACCCCCACAAGTGCGTTTTCTATGTCGAGTCAGGGAGACTGCTCATATTCATTGTTTCCAACAAAGGCATTCAGGTGGATCCTTTGAAAGTTGAGGCCATCGTAAATATGCCTCCTCCTCATTCTATCAAGCAGCTTCAAAGCCTGCAGGGCAATTCCAACTTCCTTTAATGTTTTATTGTAAATTATTCCAAGATTACCAAAGGTTTCATGCTCCTGTTGAAACAGTACACTCCATTTGTATGGGATGAAATTGCACAACTTGCATTCAAGGCATTAAAAAAAGCTTTGTTGTCAGCACCATTATTGCGCCTGCCAGATTACTCTCATGATTTTATATTGTATATGGCCGCATATGAATCGACCATAGGGGTAGTACTAGTCCAAGAGGACGATAAGCTCCAAGAGCATGTCTTCTACTATATCATTCATGCTTTAGTTGGCCCTAAACTTAGGTATTCCCACATCAAGAAGTTGGCCTTGGCAGCTGTGTATCTTGTTCATAGGTTGCGTCACTACATCTTACTGAGGACCATGATGGTAGTGGCGGATGTTAATCCTTTCCAATATGTTTTGTCTCAACGGATAGTTGGAGGAAAATTAAATAAATGGATAGTCATTCTTCAGGAGTTTGACTTAGATTTCCAATCCGCCAAATCCAAGAAATCCTTAGTTTTTGCTGAGCTCATTGCAGAATTTTCGGTAGAGGAAGATGTAGCCATTGAAGAAGACTCATTCCCAAATGAGCATATATTTTTTATTTCCACCTCTGACCCTTGGTATGGAGATATACTTGTCTATCTCCATACTTTTAAGTACCTTACAGCCTTCTCGTGGGAAGATCGGTGTACACTACACGTACTTGCCAAGAACTACCTCATTATTGGAGATAATTTATATCTTAGGGGGGTAGATTCCATTTTGCATCGATGTCTTACCTATGAAGAAGCACAGACTGTCCTAAATGATGCCCAAAATATCTTATGTGCCGGTTATTTCTGGCCCATGATCTTTAATTATTATCTGGAAGTCATGAAGCATTGTCATCCTTGTCAGGTTTACACCAGAAAGATGCGGTCATATCCTACTCCGTTATTTCCCATCATCTCAGTAGGCCCCTTCACAAAGTGGGGCATAGATTACATGACGTGTAACCCAGTCTCGGCTGGGGGGCACAAACATATCATCGTCGTTGTAGATTATTTCACGAAGTGGGCAGAGGCAATGCCCACCTTTAAAGCTGACGGGGAAACTGCAGCTTTTTTCATTTTCAACCAAATTATCACACGATTCGGTATCCCTAAATAGACTGTCACTGACCATGGCAGTCACTTCCAAAATAGTATGATGACTAAATTGACCACTATTCTGGGGTTTAGACAAGAGCATTCATCTTCGTTCTATCCTCAAGCGAATGGTCAAGTCGAGGCTGTAAATAAAACTTTGAAGACTATTCTCAAACGTACTATTAATGTAGCCTGTCCCAATTGGCACATCATGTTGTATATTGCAATTTGGGAATATCAGAACAATGTGAAAACCACTACAGGGTTTTCTCCTTTCTAACTCATTCACGAAGTGGAAGCAGTCACCCCTATCGAATGTGAAATCTCATCCTTAAAGATTGTTATTCATGCGTTACCTGATACGACTGAACTGGAAGAACATTTATTACATTTAGAACATATAGATGAGCAGTGTAGAGATGTGCTAACAGCAAACGAGGCTCGTAAAAATAGGGTAAAAATCCAATACGATAAATCAGTCAAGCCTCAAATTTTTTCTGAAGGGGAGCCTGTCTTGCTCTGGGATGAGGACAAAGAACCCCTGGGGGTAGGAAAATTCAGGTCTATGTGGTTAGGGCCTTATGTCATGTCAAAGGTGTTTAAGAAGGGTGCATATGAATTGACATATTTCTAAGGGAATAAGCTTCTTGATCCTAGAAATGGGCTCTACTTGAAAAAGTACTATGCTTAGGATTAGCACCTTTTCCTGTATTTTTTATTGTATGTATTTTTATGTACAATAGTTCACTGGTTTGTGTTTTTATACCATATGTTGGTTGTTACAGATGTCTTCTGAGTGGTTCGTAGGTTTCACTAATGGAATCAGTCACCACACTTGTAATATGGCTTTAGCCGCATGGGTCATTTACTCGCCCTCAGGATAGCTAGTTACCTCTAGAGGCGCTCGCTTAGGTCCTGCTACCAATAATGTCACTGAATACAGGGCTATCATTGAGCTTTTATGGGATTCTTTGTCACGTGGTATCACTCAACTGGAATTCTGACTTGACTCTCAACTAGGGGTTTCCCAGCTCAATCGAGCTTATCAGGTGCAGATCCCTATTTTACTACGTCAGTTTATGCAAGTTAGGTTATTGGAAATACATTTTGAGTTTATTACATTCAATCATATTCCAAGAAATCAAAATTCATTAACTGATGCGTATGCTAATTATATCTTGGATTGGCACTTAACAGATTTTGCATAAAAATATACAGCAGACACATTACAAAACACATGTAAATAAAACTGGAAATATATATATATATGTGTGTGTGTGTGTGTGTGTGTGTGTGTGTGTGTGTGAATATATGTCCATATAAATAGGCCGAGTTTCTAATCCTCGGATCCAGTAATAACTGTATAATATACAAGGAATATACAAAAAATGGATCAAAGTCCATAAAATGCTCCTAGGTCTAAGCTTGACCACCTTGGTCCCCCTGATCATCCTGATCACCCTGCTTTCGGGCTTCTTCATCCTCCTCAGCTGTAGCAGCCTCAACAACATCAATATATACAAGTACTGCGCTAGCTACCCGCCTCATAAGGCGTATCTAGATAGGTGGTATACCAACCACTAGCTCCTACATGGCGGCAGAGATATGCCCAATGCGTAATGTAGGTACTCTTTGGGTAAGCCTGGCCAACTTTCCCTCAAGAACCCTAATCAAACCCTGGTCCTCTCCCACCATAGGATGCACATACATGCGTGGATACCCAGTAGGTTGGACTAGTCCAATATCTACATTTTATCATTTTAAAAGGATTAAAAACTCTTATACATATGTATATATCTTTATAATTAAAATTCATAAAAAAAATTAAAAACTTGAAAACAAAAATACCTGACTCTCCCCATTCTCCTCCAGGAGGGAGGACAAGGTCGGTCACCTAGAAAATCTAGTTCAGCATATGGAAACTGCTCCAGTGCTGGTAAGTGTCACTCCCACCAAAAGTAGAAGTCGTCGTCGTATACACTCTAAACCGATCCACCACCTCCCTAGCAGAGAAAGATCTCTCCCCACCTACTCAGTCTAGGTTGACGGGGAGAACGAACTGGTAGTGGTACTACAAGAATCAAACTGGGAACCCTCTTAAAGAAAAAGGCCACCAATATTATAGAATAACCAAAAAAAATTCATCGGCATCTTTTACAGTCAGAGAGCTGCTTCCTCATTATCGGGATTACTCCCGAA
This sequence comes from Pseudotsuga menziesii, assembly GCA_001517045.1. NCBI lineage: Eukaryota > Viridiplantae > Streptophyta > Pinopsida > Pinales > Pinaceae > Pseudotsuga > Pseudotsuga menziesii. The sequence goes on along the minus strand of LPNX010875258.1, from coordinate 816,577 downwards.
CACCAGTCATATAGAGATCCCTGTAGATAGTCTACTGCAAGTCTCATTTTGTTCCGAGTTGCAAGGTGAAGTGATGATGACCTTGCAACCCTCACTATAGTACTCGCCAATACCTATAATTGCAAGCTATGAATATGAACAATAGGGATGCAGCTACCCCTCTTTTGAGTACCAGGCTCATAGCATATATCTATGTAGTTCTATACACTTAGAAGGTCACTGCCTCTGCCGGTACCTTCCAAGTTAACCGGAGCTCCCCATCGTGATAAACCAAAGATAAAGTAGACATATTCCAAAATAACCTCTAGAAACTCACCTTGAAGGTCAAACATACCAAGATCATGATCCCAATAGTTTATCAAAAAATCTAATAGGCGGACATTTGATCGCATAAGTGAGGTACTAAAGAATTTCAATAACCCACTTTGCCGCAAAGAATTTACCGTGGGGGCATCTTGTAGAGCTTCTTGGTCCATGTCTTCATGTTCCCTCTCCCTCCACTAAAGCACCATATTCCAATTTGATAACAAGCCATTTATCAACTATTAAATTCATATAAAAAGTTTATTTTTTGGCCCTACATAGCTTTTTTCCACCTCGTGCAGTGTACGCGACTGTCCTTTAGACAAGTCACATATTGTACATGACTTGCCTTCGGGAAACCTGTGTACAGAACGCATGTACGTGATTGTTGATATACCATAGCCGCATACACAGCGTTCTTGCTTTGAGGACGTTGAAAAACATAAAAAATTTGCCAAAAATTGAAATTTGCTTGGATCAAATGAAAGAGCATGGAGTGTAGTTTTACCTCGCACTTGTGCTTTCAAGAATTGTCCACCGACTTATCCACCACGAGCAATCAAAGGTAGAGGTAAAACTTGTCTATTTTGGGTAAAAAATCAAATGGTAAGTTCTGATTTCTATTTTGAACTATTTATAGAAATATTATTTTGAAAAGTGGGTTTTTTCCTATAGTTCATATTTTAATATAAAAATCAAACTAATACCATATATTTTTCTTCAATGTGACAGTTCTAGGGTCGTTTAAAGTTGTTTTTTCGCTCATATAGGATGGTTTTTGGTCATTCACATGCATTTTACATTCATACCTAATCCATCTTAATCCTAGAATTACCACTTTGACCACGGACTATGGTATTTTTAACCATTAGTACCTCGTTTATGCCATTGTTCTTCTGTGGATAGGACTTTCCTCACATGAGTATCCTCGTTTAGAACCCACTTATTTTTTTTCGATACTCATGCTACAGTTGTATTAGGTTCAGGGGAGTCTTTTTAGCTATTTTTCACGCCAAATTGAGCCTCATTTTGGTCTCTTTTTACAAGCTATCCTTTTATGAGACTCCCCACCCTTATGGAGTTTCTTTAGGCCCAAGTCTAACTCCTCAAAATAGACTTGACTACCGAGTAAATTTGTCCATTCAAGCTCGTTAAGAATATGTGAATGGGCATCAACATTGGTGGTAGGTTATCTCTTTCTCGAACCATGTGGAATAATACAAGAAAGGATCACTCTCTTTTCTACAGAATTGAGAAGAGTATTCTCAGGTATAGGTTTATCATTTTTTTGGACCTGAGGGACTAAATTTATGGAAAAGGAACACCTAATATGAGCTTAGTTTTTTATTTTTCATGCTCTGGACCTAAACATGAAAAATATTATGATTGTACTCCATGTCTTTGTCATGCTCATTAAACACCAAGAACAAAACATCGAGTTTATTGTTGTAAGCCCCATTTCTCGTACTCAAATGGATCTTTCTGAGTGATCTTGCTTTCCTTCACACTCGCAAAACTCAAGCTATATGCTACTCTTGAAGAAGCATTGGGTAGGTGGTAATTTAACCTTTTTTGGGCCTCCCTGACTAAGTACGAAAAAGGTTCACCTTTTCTTCTATGGAAGTTAAGAGAGTTCTTCTGTGTTATGTTTTATACTTTTTCGACCTCAGGAGACTAAATTGGACAAAAAAAGGACCCATTTGAGTCTTCTTTGGATTTTTCATACTCTCTAAACATGAAAACACCAAGTGAGCATTTACTAGTTCGGGCTCATAAAATCCACGAGTCAGTGACACTATTAAGCATTATTCCCTCTTCTCTTCAAGCTTGTCAAAAGGGAAGAGAGACTTGAGTTGACTTTCCTGGACTCATTAAAATTTAATACGAAAGATAAGGAAGAAGTTTTCTTTTGGTTCTCAGTCAGTGGTAGCATGTCTTCCTTGAACATAGCACTCTCTATTTTTTCCGATACTCATGTCTCATTGTTCACTTTCAGTTCAGTTATTACTTCAAGTTTCTTACTCCTCCTCTTGTCAGTTATACGTATTTGATCATGTCTCCTACATGACAGATAAGTCTAGTTGTACTATATGCAAAGTTAAATGTTTCCTTGGGTCATCTTTGTGTCGTGCTCACTGTTCAAGGATTTAGCCCTGCATCTGATCTATATCCTGATTCCATCATTGTCCTATCTGTTATTACTTGCGTATCCGTTCCTTTACCTAGTTCCTAGTCACTCTTGTGATCCATTGGAGGATCTATTTCCTTCCTCATCACAGTATGGTTTCTCATCAGCACTTCCTGACAACAAATACCTAGAGTTTTTGACAATCGTACCTTAGGATTCACTTTCATTATTGGTGAATTCCTTTTCTTTAGTTGTCAATTATCACCTATTGGTTGACAATCTGTTGAATCCTATCCATGTTTGACTTCAATAACATCTATTCACATGGCATGGATTGTACTGGTTCTTTTGGTTTTTGACGAAGACCTTAGGTTCATCTCTATGGCCTAAGTTGCGCAAGATTATGTTGTGATCACTTACACAGCTTCCAGATATTTGAAGACTCATCATTATTGTATATTGTGGCTTTGATCCACCTTTTTAATATACGTGATCTTGAACCCGTATCATATGATGTACTCAAATATTGTAAAGGATCCAGTGTTCCCGTATATTAAACATGGCATCCTTAGATATGACTTTGTATATGACATTACTATGTATTTGTTTCAGGTACTTCCTCTGCTCCATTGGAATTCTGAGTTTTCCAAGATAATGATTATAATGTATTTCGGCCATCATTTCCCTCTGACCTCACACATTAGGGGGCATCTGTTATCAACTGAAATGGCACTTCTCCGTTTGAGTGCCGACATTCCTTATGTTGGTACACAAAAGGACATATTAGGATTGAAGTTTTCCAAAACACTATAGATGGCATGACTTGGGATGCATTTACCTTTAAACCAACTTGCTACATAATTTTTCCAAGTGTTGAGTTGCGTATGTGACTATCTCCATTGCAACCCATGTATTGTACGCGACTATCTCCATTGCAACTCACATACTGTACGCAACTATCTGCATTGCAACCCGCGTACATCAGCGTACGCGGGTTTCCTTTAAGCAACTTGAGTGTCATACGTAGGTTTCCTATATTCATAGTCATGTACACCTCATTTCAACCTTAAAAATATAAAACACTATTAATGGATATTAGTTGGCCCTAATCATTAACTATCCCAGCTGTTTCAACCACCCCAACCTTCGAAATCACTCTATTTCCCAAAGTATAAATAGAGGCCTTAGGGAGGGCATTAATCAATCAAGAATGGAGAGAAAAGTTATGCTAGTGGTATATCTCTAGAAGTCTTGGAGCAGCAGAAGTCAAAGTCCCTTGGTCGCAGAGGAGTCCTTGTCTCAAAAGCTGGGTTGTATTCTTATCTCATTCACTAATTATTAATAAAGAGCAATCTTCTTCCAACATTGTGTTGAGTCTCTTTCATGTATCATGGTTTATGAGTATATTCGATTATGTATTTGACATATTGTTTATCTAACCTCTTATATATACATGCATGAGATAGTACTTGGAGAATTTTCTCTTTACAGGTGAAAGAGGTGCATCCCTAGAAGCTTTGGAGAGAAGAGGAGCGGGAGAAGATCAAGCTTGGATCAACCGTCGGTAATTGGGTAAGTCAATACTTTCTTCCTATTCCCTTTATATTCTCTTGTAAAGTTGATTGTCTGCAAGGTTAGTAGTAAGTTGGTAACCCCAGACCCTAGGTGTTGAGGCCTGGAAAATCGCAGGTAACAATAGTTAGGGATTCTCCCCAATAACGTTCCCAACTAGCCCGTTATTGGTTGGTATAGGGAATCCGTTTGGTTTACGGTCTGGCTACCGTAGGTCAAGTAACAAATTAAAGCTTTTACCGGTTACGGCCCGGTCCACCGTGTATATTTTTAGTTTTTTTGAATTTAAGTATGATGTGCAAGTGCCTATCTAAAAATGTAGATTGATAGAGAAAATGAGGAGCGGTCACAATGTGATGCGCGGGTTCTTACCTCTCGTCTTAACTCTCTCACATCTAAATCACACATAGCAAGAAAACTGAATTTAACTAACTAACCTATCCCTAGGGAGAAAAATTATCAGTTATCAATGAGTAATGTATTTCTGTGCATGCATTAAGAAAAATCACAGATAGCTGTTACTTATTTCAGAACACATGAACATTAATAGAAGAATGAACAACAAGATGGCTTATTGTTTATGAAAAGCCTTCATTACTCACAATGGAAATTTCATAGAATAAACTAGAGTGCATTCATAACATGAACATATGTTCAAAGAGTTAGAACGATCTCACAGTTAATGGACATAAGCTGGAAACAAAATAGTTCACATTCAACAGATCCATAACACAGCATTTGAAACATTCCACCAAGATTTCTCCAATAGGAAACCTGTAATTATTTATTGCAAAAGGAAATAGTTCTTCTTACAACATACTCTCACAAATCTATCTAGGAAAATTTCCTTTCTACATCTAACTCTCCTATACTTATACAATAAAGCAAAACCTTTGGGTTGCCCCTCCATGACCTTTGGGCTTCGCCAGCCTTTCAATCCCAAAAACTTTGTCTTTAGTAAGTGCTCATGATTTATACAATACGTTACATTTTAAATTAAAATTTAAGAGCACTTTATAAAGAGGGACCATATTGGTAACTGATGAACTTTTCCCAAGCCTGGGCCTCTGCTGCTATCGATTCTGCTCAGTAATTTGTTGGTCTTTTTTTAGATCCTGTTGATCTTAGACCGTCACTTTCTTCTTCTCTTTTCTTCATCTCTGCTTCTTCCTTTTCCTTTCTCCTGTTCCATTCTTCAGCCAACTCTCTTCTGCTTTATATTTTAGATATGCCTTCTTTGCAGCAGCAATCACCAAGTTGGGTCTGAAAAATCCTCTAAGTCCATCTGTAGTTAAAAACGAAAAACTCATCATTAATCCGCACTGCATTCAAGATCATCTAACTTTTCAATAAAACATAAACGACACTATTGATAAGACTAATCATCAAATGTGAGGCACTGTATTGTGTTCTCATTGCGAAAACCCCAACTCGATAAAAAATCAAAAACCTCCGACGCCCATGAAATAGGGTAAAAGCACATCAAATCGGAGGGAAAACCCTATCGGCAGGAAAAACACTAGACGTCGGGTGAATAGTGCACTAGACAACTGCAACGGAAGGCCACAAACAGACTAAGGATCCCATGATAAAACACTAAACATCGGCAAAATAAAGCACTAAACGTCATTGTAGTCATGCATCAGAGATCGGAACCACTACCCACTAATCACATCGGCATCAATGAGTGGAAGGACTATATATTGGACGGTTAGTTCACTAAGTAGCTGCAACGGTGAAAGACATACAGACTACAGGTTCCACGGTCAACACAAAAACTTCGAGAGTCGGCAACTCTAAAGCTAAAGGTTGAAGCTCAGAACCACTAATCATCGGTGAGATAGTTCACTAAAAAGCTGCAACGACAGGTGACAAACCAACTACGGGTCCCGGTAATCATGAAACCATCTACAATCAAAAGCTTTAACTACTATGTATCGGTGACTTGAAACTCAATGTTGCCGCTGTGTCGACAAGGCAAAGGACTAGCCCTCTGATCAATTGTCAAACATCACTCCGATAGCGATAAAGTGAAAACAAGTCAAAGGTTTAAACAGTAAGACCACAAGGAGAAACAAGCCACGGATCGACGAGAATAAGAACTTTCCATCAACGACATAGAGGAATAATGCCCCAATTCCTTCATCGATTCACCGCCAACAGCGATAAAACCAAACCATCGAGAAATAAAAAATGTTTAAGTGCTCAAATAAAACAAAATACGTTCAGCTGGGTGGCGGTGATACTAGCTTGTTTAAACTCCAAAACAGCGGAAATAAAATAGTTAATGAATCATACAACTTCCAACAGTGATAAAGTAAATCATCCACAAATCAAAACTTTAAGTCCCACAGTCAAAAGCATTGGCCAGACAAAAGGCAGTTTTATATCATTCAACTTTCAAAATGAAGGAAAACATTTGACCTTCATCCAACCTCAGAAATCCAAATTTGTAGCAGAGGAAAGACAGAGTTCAGGAATCCAAACAATTCCAAGCAAGATAAAATCAAAAGGAGGGTCCAAAATTTGAAAAATTTGGGAAAAAGGTTGCAGCTGCAATAATTGGCGACTACCTAGTGAACACAGATCTCTAGAAAACTTCTTCTTTGAGCAACAGACTGTTTTGACAATAAATACTAACATGTTGAATTCTTCTAGATGTCTGGATTTCCCAAATGACAGATGTATCAACTTTAATCATTGTTGATAGTCCAATTTAGGGATAATGGTAACCAAGATTTAAAAGTCTAGATAACTCTTTTGAGGTCAGGAATATGAATTTTATTTTTTACCTCTATCTTCGGGTAGCTCCCAGATTGGACACCACAGGATTGTAACATATGGTAAACAGAAATGTTGGTTTGTTCCTCATTCCCATGCCATTTTTCACTTTTGTGCTTTTGGACTTTTTGTCCTTTCTGAGTCCTCCTGCATGCCTTCTTTCTAAATTTTTATTCAGGCTCCTCTATCCATAGTGTCCTTTTGTGTGAGAGATGTATTGATTTTTCAACTCACGGACGAAGAAGAACTTTGGCAATCATGTACTCATATGGTTTAATACTTTGTTTTGATACATATTGCTTTCTTAGGATATTTTGACTCTTATTTGCCTTTTTTGGCTTTCAATTCTTGGCATGGGATCATTTATATATAATATATTGTTTACCATGCTTCCTCTCCATGGGTCTTTGCTGTCACCCCCTAAGACATTTTAAATGTGAGATGGATGGAGCCTCGAAATAGTATTCCAGACCTTTTGACCCTGAGTTATTTTACAGGAATTAAGTAGGACTTCAATGTGTTCATAGCCATTTAGGAAAACTGCTAAACTAGAAGAATTTCTTTCAAATAAATCAATAGTACACAGTCTTATAATCAAGGATTTTAGTTAATCCAGAATTCCGATGAACTCCATGCAACCAAAAGTTTGCTTCTTTATTAAGATCAATCAAATTCTAACTAAAAACAAACAAATAAATTAAAATAAAACAAAGCAATCAATTTATTTATGTACAAGATAATCAAGAAAAATAAAGTTTGAGAACTAAACCACTAACTGGTCAGTTCTCTACCCACCCCTGTAAATCTGGAAACTTGTAAGTTGAGGGGCTAGGATTGACTGCAAATTGAAAAGGCCTACCCATTATCTAGTTCTACCAAACTTGAATTAAAAACTACATCTGAAATTAAGTCTACTATTTTACAGTCAATCTCATCAGCCCGTGAAAATTGAAGGAGATCGGGTTGGGTGTCTGGTGTACTACTGGATTCTTTAGCTTGGTAATTTCCCGGTTCTAGTTCAATAAAGTAATTTCCCAATACAGAATTCACTGGTTCATTTTTTCCCTCCAACTGAGTAACATTGTGCTTCATTTGAGGCTCTCTTAATATTTTTATCTGATTGGGACTTCCCTTATGAGGCAACCACAATGTGACCAATCTGATGTGAAATATCCATCTAGCATTGCTGACTAGTATCGACTAAAAACAAGTCCATAAGAATCAAGAATGTCTGCAACTATAATATCAATGTATTGACATACCTTCTCATTTGCAGATAAGCGAATTAAGACATCTTCCATTTCCCCAACTACTTTAACATCTCTCCTGTCTAATTGAATAACCTGCCAAGTGGATGGTTTAGGTTGTCCATTAATTCTCTTGCAGATTGAAAGTGGCATAACATTGATTGATGCCCCTGAATCTACTAAACAGTTGTGCACATTATAGTTGAAAATATCAAAATTTAGGAGAAATGGTGGGGTTCTAAACTTAGGCTTAACTCCCACACTGTTATAGCGGATTTCACCACTCCATGTGAATCACACTTTGTATGGCATTCCCCTGTCCCTCTGCAGACTCTTTAGACCCCATGAACCATATTTTATTCTTTGATGTTTCCTTGATCATCCCTAAAACTATATAAAAAATGATATACGCGGCTTTTTACCCAATAACCGCGTACATACGCGGGTTTGACTCCTATAACCGCGTACATCGAGATGTGTGCATAGTCCAAATTCTTTTGGAGTTTTCCTTGACATGGATGCGACTCATTCGACTCCTAGCCTTCCATATGCCTTGAGATCGCTCGGATTCGATCCTTCATTATCCCTTGTGAAGCTATATAAGGAACCCCTTGGTACATTGAAGGAAGATAGAGAGATTGAAGCAACGAAACTATAGTCCATTGTTGGCGGAATTTATGCTTGAGTCTGCATCCCTTTGTCCCTTTGGAGCACTGTTGTGTTCTTCCCAAGCTTGCCTTTTGCTAGTGAGCTTGCTATCGTGAGATGGAGGATTGAGGTGGTGGAGGCCCAAGTGGGGGATTCAGTTTCTCTGGTTCGCAGACATGCCGTCAGAGGTTGTATCTATCTTGTAATCTCTTATTTATATTAATAAGAACTATCTTTTCCTGTCCAGCGATGTGTATTTGATTGAATGTTGTATCCATTGGAATATGTCAAATGCTTTTACATTATTGATTATATATGCTAGAATAGATCTAACACCATGATATATAGTATGCTTGTATTGTTTACTTGTTGTTGAGGAAGTATTATATCAATTCAAGCTGAAGATTGGAAAGCTCAACGGGGATCTACTTCAACCGTCTGGAATAAGGTACGAGGTCTGATCATTTAGTGTTAGACATTTTATTTCTATTGCATATTGGGAAAGATTGATTTCTAGAGTCAAAGTTGTCTGTTGTGGTACCCCAAGCCATAGGAATTTCTCTCTGTAACACACACTTGCTTCACCAATTTCTTCTACAGGTTGGTTGTTAGTGGGAAGCTCTTCCTCTGGTACTTCAAGTGCTTTTAACAATTTTTCTTTCTGCTGAGGGAAATTGCACATTTTGAATAATAAGATATTTGCCTTATCCTTTTTAATATCTTCCACAATATCATACCCCATCTCAGGTGTTTTGAGATTCTTCTTGACATTATCAACCTTGTCTTCAATAGGATTAATAGGCATGCTAATATTCTTAAGATCTTGACTTGTAATGGTAAATTCTAGTATTTTAACATTTGTAGTGTTTTTATGCATTTTCTTCGTATTTTCTTGAAGTTTCTTGATCTTTGGAAGTATGGAATTGTCTTCTTTTAATAAACCCTGACTACTTGTTGTCACATTGGTTTTTGATGTTTCCTCTCATTTCAGAGAACCTTCCTCTTCTGTATCAAACATTGAGACACAGTCCCATACAACCAGAGCATCCTCTTCTTGTTTTTATGTGGGTTGATTGTCCTTTTCTTCCTCCTTATCAGTTTCTATTAGTTTGGAGTCCAATAAGTGATTCATTACCAATGTCATAGATTTTATCCATTGGGGGAAATTATTCTTAGAATGAGGTTGTTGATGAAAGGTGCAAAAATTATCCATGCCTACCTCAGTTAAATTCATTGATGCAGGACTGTGTGGAGGAGGTTTAGGTTGATTGTTGTCCTCTCTCCTTTTATAGTAAGGATTATATGATTCGTAAGATTCCTTTTCTAGATCTATCACTCTATTGGATAGCTTCTGCATCATCTTCAACATCCCTTCAAAATCATGCAATTGCTCATCCTTAGGCTTAGTTAGTAACAACACTTTTTTACCAAAAACAAATTATTCCGGCTGCATAGGATAATCTTCTATGATCTCCTTTTCAGCTTCTACTCTCTCAGCTTCTTCATAAGTTTCTAATAACGTAGGTTTGACTAACATCTTGGAAAAAATGGCCAAGTTAGGCCCTAGAGCTGAAGTATAGTATTCAATCAGAACTTTATCAGATGGCTTATCAGCTGTAGAAATTTTTTTAAGATAAGAAGCAAACCTTTGAGTGAAATTATGCATTTTTCCCTTTCTTTCTTTCTTTAAAGTGCATAACCCTTTCATTGGAGCTGCATGAGTTTTCTGGACTGCATATTTACTTCTGAATATTCTCTCAAATGTGTCCCAGTCTATGATTGAATTTGCAAGCAAAGTGAAATACCATGAGGATGTTTCTCCTTTCAGGGTATGTGGAAACAATATGTAGACCACATTTTCATGTTCTCCAGCCCGTAGTCCTTCTATAGCCAGGTAAAAACTTTGCAAATGATCGTCTACCAAAATATTTTCACTTGGGTCAAACTTAGGAAACATTTTCTCAAAATCTTGAGGCAAATCATGCAAAGGAGGTGTCAGGTTTAATGGTGACCTAGCCCTCCAAGCAGGTGGTGGATTTGGTGGGTTGGGTGGCTGATTTGCATTTACATTAGCCATGATTTTGAGTGGAGAATGAGGTGGTGAATGAGCAAGGGTGTGAATAGGTGAATAGTAAGGTGTATTTGGGCCCAACTGATTCAAAGGTTGATCAACTTCCTATAGGGTTGCTTCTCCCAGTTCTTCAAGGTCTTCTACCAACACTGAATCTTCTAACTGAGGGTGATCTCTCTTTCGATATTCTCTTCTGGGTAAGACAAGAATAATTGGTAATCCTCCAATCTTCTTCACATATTCCCTAGTAAATATTCTCAGGTCATCAACTACTTCATTATCTACATAATACAGATGCTCTTTACCCTTCTCTTCAGGCGTTGGATTGGGAAACAAAATGATTTCAGAACTGTCACCGGTGGAATAATTTCGATAAAATGGGTTTCCTCGGCCAGCCATGCACTGGCTGCCCTCCTTCTAGCGCCAAAAACTGTTGAGGCCAAGAAAATCATAGGTAACAACAGTTAGGGATTCTCCCCAATAACATTTCCAACTAGCCCGTTATTGTTTGGTATAGGGAATCCGTCTGGTTTACGGTCCGGCTACCGTAGGTCAAGTAACAAATTAAAGGTTTTACCAGTTATGGCCCGGTCCACCGTGTATATTTTTAGTTTTTTTGAATTTAAGTATGATGTGCAAGTTCATATATAAAAATGCAGATTGATAGAGATAACGAGGAGGGGTCACAATGTGATGCGCAGGTTCTTACCTCTCGTCTTAACTCTCTTGCATCTAAATCACACATAGCAAGAAAACTAAATTTAACTAACTAACCTATCCCTAGGGAGAAAAATTATCAGTTATCAATGAGTAATGTATTTCTTCGCATGCATTAAGAAAAATCACAAATAGTTATTACTTATTTTAGAACACATGAACATCAATAGAAGAATGAACCACAAGATAGCTTATTGTTTATGAAAAGCCTTCATTACTCACACTGGAAATTTCATAGAATAAACTAGAGTGCATTCATAACATGAACATAGATTCAAAAAGTTAGAATGATCTCACAGTTGATGGACATAAGCTGAAAACGAAATAGTTCACATTCAATAGATCCATAGCACAGCATTTGAAACATTCCACCAAGCTTTATCCAACAAGAAACTTGTAATTCTTTATTGCAAAAGGAAATAGTTCTTCTTACAACATACTCTCACAAATCTATCTGGGAAAAATTCCTTTCTACATCTAACTCTCCTATACTTATAAAATAAAGCAAAACCTTTGGGCTTCCCTCCATGACCTTTGGGCTTCCCCAACCTTTCAATCCCAAAAACTGTCTTTAGTAAGTGCTCATGATTTATACAATACGTTACATTTTAAATTAAAATTTAAGAGCACTTTATAAAGAGAGACCAGCTTGGTAACTGATGAACTTTTCCCAAGCCTAGGCCTCTACTGCTATCGATTTTGCTTAGTAATCTGTTGGTCTTTTATTTAGCTCATGTTGATCTTAAACCCTCACTTTCTTCTTCTCTTTTCTTCATCTCTGCTTCTTCCTTTTCCTTTCTCATATTCCATTCTTCAACCAACTCTCTTCTGCTTTGTATTTTAGATATGTCTTCTTTGCAGCAGCAATCACCAAGCTAGGTCTGAAAATCCTCTAAGTCCATTTGCAGTTAAAAATGAAAAACTCATCATTAATCCAGACTACATTCAAGATCATCTAACTTTTCAATAAAACATAAACCACACTATCAATAAGACTAATCATCAAATGTGAGGCACTGTACTATGTTCTCATCGTGAAATCCCCAACTCGATAAAAAATCAAAAACCTCCAAAGCCCATGAAATAGGGTAAAATCACACCAAATCAGCAGGAAAACCCTATCAGCAAGAAAAACACTAGATGTCGGGTGAATAGTGCACTAGACAGCTGCAACGACGGGCCACAAACAGACTAAGGATCTTGTAGTAAAACACTAAACGTCAGTGAAATAAAGCACTAAACGCCACCGTAGTTGTGCATCGGAGATCGGAACCACTACCCACTAATCACATCAGCATCGGTGAGTGAAAGGACTATATGTCGGACGGTTAGTTCACCAAGTAGCCACAACGGCGGAAGACATACAGACTACAGGTTTCACGGTCAACATTAAAACATTGGCGGTTGGCAACTCTAAAGCTAAAGGTTGGAGCTCATAACAACTAATAATTGGTGAGATAGTTCACTAAAAAGCTGCAACGGCGAGTGACAAACCAACTACGGGTCCCGGTAATCATGAAACCATCCGCGATCGAAAGCTTTAACTATTATGTATCGGTGATTTGAAACTCAATGCTGCCGCCGTGTCAGCAACGCAAAGGACTATCCCTCCGATCAATTGTAAAACATCGCTCCGATAGCGATAAAGTGAAAACAAGTCAAAGGTTTAAATAGTAAGACCACAAGGAGCAACAGGCCATGGATTGGCAAGAATAAGAATTTTCCATCCGTAGCATAGAGGACTAATGCCCTGATTACTTCATCGATTCACCTCCGACAATAATAAAACCAAACCATCGAAAAATAAAAAATGTTTAAGTGCTCGAATAAAAATAAATACATTTGGCTAGGTGACGGTGATACTAGCTTGTTTAAACTCTGAAACAGTGGAAAGAAAATAGTTAACGAATCATCCAACTTTCGACAGTGATAAAGGAAATCATCCACAAATCAAAACTTTAAGTCCCACAGTCAAAAGCATTGGCTAGACAAAAGGCAGTTTTAGATCCTTCAACTTCCGAAATGAAGGAAAACAGTTGACCTCCATCCAACCTCAAAATTCCAAATTTGTAGTAGAGGAAAAACAGAGTTCAGGAATCCAAACAATTCTAGGAAAGATAAAATCAAAAGGAGGGTCCAAAATTTGACAAAATTGGGAAAAAGGTTGCAGCTGCAACACTAGGTTACAAGGGTGCTTAGTCCTGAACAACAAGTGGTTTTGTAAAGAATTCCTCCACCCCCAAAAGTGACTTTTGGAGGCGGAAGACAACCTCCCCTAAAAGTTAAAAATTGGGGGGGGGTTCAAACCACCCCCAAAAGTCCAAAAGTGAATTTTTGGGGGGGGGTTCAAACCGCCCCCAAAAGTCAATTTTGGAGGGGGGGGGGGGGGAAAAACCCCCCCCAAAAGCAAACCTTTTTTTTTTGGGGGGGGGGGGGGGGGGGGGTTAGAAATGCCCCCAAAAGCCACTTTTAGGGGCAATTTTGATCTCTTCCAAAACCACCCCTAAAAGTCAAAACTTTTAGCGTTAGTGCTATTAGGGGAATTTTTGTAAAGACCTCCCACAAAAGTGACATTTAGAGGTAGAACACAACCTCCCCTAAAATTCAAATTTGTTGTAATGCATGCTAGACGTGCCAGCAATGTTTGAAGGTGTTGATTCATTAGCCACTCTGGAACTTGGAGACACCAGGGTTGATGAATTGAAGTTTAAGGAAACCACTAGTGAGATAGATATACTTGGCCTTGGTGCACTCAACGGTAGAGGAGAAAATGCACTGGAAATCATGGAAGAAGTGGGGGTAGACATATCCCCCATACCTTCTCGTAATACCCCGGTTTTGACCTCATTTGCATTCAAATTTACATGAGGTATATTTTTTAATTAATCGTGGTGTGGAGCTAAAGGAAAAATCCCCACCATCGATTTGGTTATGCATGTCTCGGCAATAGGGATCGTTACTGATGGTATATTGTTCTATCTAGCACATTATAGTTTTGGCATCATGTAAATATGCACATCAATTAAAATAAACCTACAGCTAGCTACGACGGTGCAACGTTGAATGAAAAGGGAATGATTCCTAAGGTTAAGGGGGGGTTTTCCAACCCATGGGGGTCATTGGGAGTTTTCCATGCATCGACCACCCACAAAACTTCTGTTGTTCGATTAGTTGGGAGTAGTTATGGCTGGGGAGTGGTGGGTGGCAGGACTGCCAGTATTTGCCCCACGTACACTCCACCAGCAAGATCACTCTTCCTCACGTGAAGGGCAGGGGGATGGTTACCACTCTCTCCACTCTTCCACTCGTGGTTTTTGTCTTGACCATCTCACGTAGGAAGGGGTCGGTTATGTTCTCCCTTCTCTCATTGATTACTGGTATTTGTGGTTCTTCACGGAGAGATCGGTTGTGTTCTTTCAGCGACCTATGAATAGGATCAGTTTGCCTTTTGTATTATCGGAGTGTGTGTATGTGTGTTACCCTCATGGTTTTGGAGTCTACGTACATGTTTTTCCCCTGTCCAAGATTGACAATTGGACTTCTCTCCCATTTTTGGGCTGTGTAATGTTTCTGTGGCTTAGTCATGAGATCGGTTGTTGTTATACCCCTTAAACTATGGCTTGTTGTGGTTTCCCCCCACATTGTTCATTGTTGTGAATGCAATCATCTTTTGGGTGCCGCTAAGTTGTTTTGGCCACACTAGGGCCAAGAACAACTCTGAATAGTCTTGTCTAACCTGAGCTGTGTTCACCCTTTCGTTTGGGTTGTCACCCTGTTATCTTTATTTTCTTCATAGAGTTGTGAGCTATTTGTTTTACTGTGGTATGCAGTGGTTGGTCTTCAGACTATTTAGAGAAGGATTAGAGGCTGGTTATGCTTGAGAAACCTAGTGTTGGGAGCCACTCAGAAAGAATTAGACTGCTAGCTTTCTTCTCCACAACCCTTGAAGAGTATTGGAAAGGGAATTCAGGGCCTGAGGGACTGTGAAGCAGAGAAATCAATGATTCCTGGTGTTGGGTGTATGGACGTCTTATAGGTCAGGTTAGCTCTGATGTAGGCATCCTTAGTTCTACATCGAGACCACCAGCTTAGCATTTAGCCTTTCCTAGCTCCTTGACAACTTGAAAAACCCAACTATGTTGACTTGGTTGTTTTGTGTAACCTTGGCTATGTGTAAGCCTAATTTGACCCTTATTCCTTGGGGAATCATGCCTAGCTCAGGGGTGGCAATTTTGCTGAGAGATTGATGAGCACACTGGCTTATGGTTGGGTGGAACATTGCAGTGAAATAGCTGGTTGCAGGATGAGATATTTATAAGATAAGTGTTCTTGTCCATTTTGCTTCTACATTTACTTTTACTGCCTAATGTCTAATGAATCATGATGAACATGTTGATGCTGGAATGTATATGTTGCTTCCGTTGTATGTTGAGTAACTATGCATCTGTGTATGTTTTATGCATCTTAGCATATTTTATGTTTTAAGCATTTTATTTCAGATTTATATGCATGTTCTTGTTCATGGGGCTAGTTGCCCGGAGGTTTATGATGGTTTGGTAGCGTCCTCTTCACCGGTCGGAGGGTCGGGGACATTACAGTATGGTATCAGAGCCAAGGTTGTAGCATGGGCGTGAATGGGCCATGAAAGGTCATCTAGCAGAGGCAGGTTTCCTTCCACCCAATAGAAATCAGAAGAATTTTGTGCATGACCAGAGAATTTGGAAAATTTATCTAAAGTATTGGGATCATCGGATCATCAAAGGACTTAGTCTGAAGTCCCGCCGATGCATCGGATCACCTAAGCGGAAGGCCGCCTGACGGGAACCACAGAATAAAATTTTGGGAAGTTTTTATAAGTGTTCAGGCTTTCAGCCATCAAAAAACTTAGTGGGATGCACCTCCGATGCAGCGGAAGTTTTAGTCAGAAAGCGCTCCGATGCAGGCCACCGGCGGATGATGAAAGGTGTGAAATTAGTTGGAAGCCATCAACTGACGATCACCGCAGTGTTGGTGCATTTAGGCGGAAGAGTTTTCGATGGGGTCGGTGGAAGGAAGATGTTGAAAGCGTTAAAACATCGGCAAGAATTAGTGTAAAGGAGAGCCGACATACACTTTTGCTGAGACCGTCGGCAAAGGTTTGATGATCGAGCCAAAACATTGAAGGAAATTAGTTGATCACACAGCTGACGCAGAGCCCCAAGGAAAAATTTTCTAAGTGTTGAAAATTTTTGGGACTTGGTAAAGTTCAAAAGTTGTCGGTGATTGGCAGAAGAAAGAAGATGGAGGCGTCAAGGCGACGGCTTCATTTAATTTAAGACTGCCGAAATGCCAAATCGCTCAGTCGTAAGGACATCCGATAAAGGCCATTGGCATCTATGGGAGATAGAAGATGAAACCGCCAAAACATCGACGAAAAATAGGTGACGGAGGTGCCAACACGGCGGAAGAATAAAGGAATTTTTCACCGAAAATTCTTAAGTATGGAAATCATCGACAAAATTTATTCGATTTGATCGGTGAAATTTAGAAGTTGAAAGTGTTGATACGTCAGCGGAGATCCCTTGAAGACCTCCGAAGTGGTAGATAAAATTAGAGGATGAAGGCCCCAACGTGGACGAGGAAGAAGAAAATTTTCAAAAATTTGTCTAAGTGTTGACCCATTGGCGATCGACGGGGGTTAGTTGATTGCATCGCCGATGATTAGATGATTGGAGCGTCGATCGGCGGAAGTTAGTTGACAGAACCGCCAAAACGTTGGCTCACTTAGTCGAAACCATCGACGAAATTTAGTTGATGGGACCACCAATGAACTATGTTGAAAAATTCTAGTTGATTTTACGTCCGTTGTTGCAGCTGGCTAGTGAACTATCCTTCCAAAGGATAGAGTCCCCGACCGCCGATGCCGCAGAGGATAGTTGCGCCGACAGCTGATGCAGCAGAAAATTTCCAAAAATTTTCTAAGGCACAATAATATTGGTGATCGGAAAAGATTAGTTTTCAGAATCACCAATGACTATAGGATGGGATCGGTGACAAATAGAAGATGAAGCTGCCGAGGCGAGTGAATTCGATCGACGAATATTAGTTGAAGGAAGAGCCGATGCAAAGAAGAAATTTCAAAACAAAATCTAAGTGTTGAACCCATCGATGATCGGCAGAAGTTAGTTGTATTGGTCAGCAATGAACATCGGAAGGAGTTAGTGGTTCGTGCACCCACTGTTGTGGAAGTCTAGAGAACTAATCTTCTGATGGATAAAGGTTCTGACTACTGATGCCATAATAGTTGTGCTTCAGATCGCCGATCGGAAATTATTTGTGGATTTCATCGCTGATGCACAGTGGTTAGTCCTTCCAACGACCGATGGGGTATTAGGGTCTATGAAACCCACAGTAAGATCGATGTCCACCATTGCAGAGGCTTAGAGAACTAGTCACCCAACGGGTAGAGGATCTGATTGCCGACATACTGGCATCATTGATAAAGATCAGAAGATTAGATAACCACAGACCTGAAACAGCGAAAAAAGTTAGCTGTTTGACCACCGAGGGATAGCCTTTGGCATCGCTAATAAAGTCCATAAGCGTATATGAACAGACCGTCGATACCACGGGAAGGGTTAGTTGTATGGCTGCTAATGAGCAGCAGAGGAAATTAGTCATTCTGATCCCCGAAACATCGAAATGTTAGTTGGAAGGAGATCCAATTGGGAAAAAGAAATTTTGGGTTTTTCCAGAGGGATTTCTCTGTGATTTTTAACTATTTTTCAATGGTTTCAGGGCTGAAAAGGAAGAAAATCCTAAGTGGCTGAAGTTAGCAATTCAGACCAAAATATAGTTGAGTGTTTTGCCTAAATTTGATGAATATCATCATTTTAGAAGTGGTGTGGTTTTCACACCCGAGGTCAGAATGAAGCATGTGGATAGGCATTGGAAAGCTTATTCAGCAGGGAACAAAGGAGAATCACTAGAGTTTGAATGTGGTGCTGAAAAGTACTAGTGATTGCTTGATGAAGAAATGTGTTGCTGTCAACATGGACAAATCTAGAAAATTTCCTTAAACCCTGTCTTGCTAATTATGATTACAAGTTTTATACATGAAATGTATGAGGATATGCCTTACATGCATAGGATATTACATGTTGGTAAGAATAGTGAGAATTATACATTTATAATGAGCCACTAATGATAATTATTGCATTGTTGTTGACATTAGTGGAAAAACCAACGACAACATGGACATGGCTGAATATGTTGCTAATGATGACGAATGTGACTAGCGACCCCATAGAGAAAGGGATAAGGTAACAAGTCCAGAATCAAAAGTTGGTGAGAAAATTCTGTAATCTCTTGCAAAGGACCAACCAAACTGGTAATGTCAAGGGTGTAAGTAGGACCCATGAAGGTAAGATTTTAATTATAACAATTGCATGGAGTGGTAAAAGCAAGAGGTCTCATACCATGGGTATTTGAATTTTAATACTGCATTCATAGAGAAAGGTGGCATGCCTGTATTATGTTGTTATGAGCTTAGTATCCCAAGGAAAGTAAGCATTGATGATCTTGATTATAGTCATGCATCCTATATGAAGTAGTCATGGCTAGGCCATGCATGGTATGTTTGAATGCATAGTATTCCTGAATCAATGCGAGGTATCATTAAGTGGGTATGCATTAAAATATTTTATAAATCTTGTAGTTATGCATTGAATAGATGCATATGAAAAGTATGAGTAAATGTTGTAGATATGCATACATGAGTATGGGTGCAAATGTTGCAATGCAATGCATGAATGCATAGAGATAGTGCATGAGTTATTATGAATAACTAATGGCTGAAATGATGAATTGATGACAATTCTGAAACCATTTTGAGATTTTTTATGAATGCAGGATAGTAAGTGCATGAAGACGGTAGTCATGATCGATTGGCTGTCAGAAATGCTCTATGGAAGGGCAAGGTGGTACAATGATACGCTTGTGGAGTAAGGAGTATCTAAACATTTCATTTTGGCATAACTGATGTGACCTTGTAAGTTTTAGTATGATAATGATTGCATGAAGTGAATGAGTTTTGGTAATATTGATGTGATTAACAGCTGGAAGTGTTTGAATTTTATAAATTCTAAAAATAATTCAATTATTGTTGCAGCAATGAAAAAGTTATATGCATCAAGACTTACTAAGTGTTTGGTTGACTGAGGTTTGGGTTTCGGGTAGATTGTTTGGGACATGACAATTTGGGGAAGACCATGACAAAGGCCGAAATCTACCATGTGAAAGAGCCAAACCTTATGAAAAGAGTCTCATGGCTATGAAAATAGTTTGTATGCATGATGGGTTGTTAAATTTGAATTGTGAGTTTCGGATTTAAGAAATTGATGACAACTACTAATCCCTATTGGCTTGCATAAGATTGTGTCAGGAGGATGCATTGTAAGTGGGTATTCATGTTATGCTAGTAAGCATAAAATTATAATGGGCATAGTGGTGCTGCTTACAAGAGACCTACAATTGAGGATCACCTCATTGCCAAGCAAATCAATTTCTGTAGTAAATAGAGTTGCAAATTCTCATTGAATTTAATTACTAATGTCATTGCTTGGTTATGGGACAATCAAATTTGGATTGTATTATTGACTGTTTGGCTATTTGATGAATGTGCCAGGGGTACACACTACAGGAAGATCATGTGTGATGGCCTGCAGGAGCCAAACTTCATGGGAAGGTTTTCCCTTATCTTGGAAATGGGTTTCGGGTGAAACTTCATTGGACATTTTGGGAATGTCTCATTTGCACTGCATGTTTGGTAAGCAACATGAGTGAGATGGTATGGGTTATGTCGGTAAGAAATGTGTGGATATGAAATGTAAAGAGGAATTGGGATGGAAAATTGAGGGACTGTCAACTCAGAGAAGGGAGCCCCCATTCCTCCTTAATGAAGGAATACTACATCGGCAAATGGATAAGTTTTATGTGACCCTAGCTAAGAATATGCATGTCAAATTATTAAAATTCCATATGCAGGACATGATTTGATTTTATTTCCATGATGACCGATTGCTTGAGTATGGATAGGGTCTACATGGCACATACCAGAAAAGGGTACACACTTTTCCAATGTCGAATCATGGAAGGGTTTTCAATATTGATTACACCCTAGGGAGTGGATGCACTCCTGGTGTCTCAATAATTGATAGTGAATGATGTGAAGTATGATTACAGTTTTAGAGCAATAACGCTGATGAATTTGCTTATATTACTTGTGTTGTCAAGCTAAAAAGATGTAGTCTAGTGTTGTACACTAAATGGAATTAGAGCTCACGGCTAGAAATGGTCGTTTACTAGTGATATAAGTGCATGTGTTACTATTGATGCCCTGATAAACCCAACAGTGTTGGCTTGGATGATGGTTGGTTGTTGATATAAGTTCATTGTTGATATAAGTGTATTGTTGATATAAGTGCAGGTGATTTTTTGATGGTCTAATAAACCCAACTGAAGGTTGGCTTGACTCTGCCTAATATATATATATAAGGATGTTGTGAAGTAGCCTGCGTGCTGGCCTAACATCCAAGTCCATAGGCGATCCCAAGGCTTGCAAAGAGAAGTAGGATCCTGTGGACCAGTGAGGAAACACACAATACAGATAAGTATTGGATTATTTTGCAATTATTGCTTATGAATATGCATGTGTATATGATTTGGTTATGATGTTTTAAGGTCTTGTTTAAGAGGTAAAAACTGATGGGAATAAACTAAACATGTGAATCTATTCAATGTTTGAATATAGGTATCGCTGGAAGCGAGGACTACGAAAGCATCCTAGAGGTGCATGTGGACATGTGACTATCCTGAAGAGCTCACAATGAGCAGTAATGAAAAAGGTGTTAGTGAGGCTGTGCAGGTCCTAGCAGCCGAGACGAACCATGTGGGTAGGCTCCATGGTTGAGAGGTCTGAAATAGACTGGAGACACTAAGTGTCATGACCAAGAGGGATTGGGCCAGCATTCACGGTGAAGTGAAAGAGGCTGAGAGCATGAAAAGCCACAGCGGTGGTGTGGGTTCCAGGATGGAACAAAACAAAGAGGGGAAAAAATCTTGTTGCTCTCTCTTGCCCTTTTGATTATATATATATATATTTATGCATTGTGAAAACAAAAGATTGTTGAATGCATGTATGACTACAAATGGAATGTGTGTATTTTCTTAAAGTAAATTGTGAATGCTGGAATGGTTAATTCCCTGCCCAAGAATGGACATGAATGTGCTCATGTGCCTGCTGGGAAGGCATGAAAAATATGAAAGTCTCCTTGATGAGACTTGGAATGTCATGCCAATTGGGAAATTAATTGACTGATTTTAATGCCTATATTATGCTTGGTCTGACAGAATTTCAATGGTGCATTTCACAGGTGAGAAAAGTGAAATCCAGTGGTGCACATTGATCATGGCAGCAGACCAAAAGCTACTGGACTTGGCTGGAAGTCTCCTTCAAATAATTTATAGGACCCAAGAGAATCTTGGAGAGATGCTCAAGATACAGAAAAGGCAGAATGAGATGAACCACCAGATTTTGCAAGACTATATTGGTTTGCAAAAGGAGGTGAAAATCCTTCTGGAAGAAATCTGTAAAGGCAAGGAAAGTGGATCAATGATGGGGCATTCGTCCAAGAAATATGTTAAGAGACATTCTGAGAATGAAGACTCAAAGGAAATTGAGCAGGTAAAGATGAAGCAGCCAGCGAAATGTTGGAAATGTGGAGGACATCATTTACGCCGGGACTGCCCAACGAGGGAACATAAAGAGGGCAGCAGCCACAAAGTTCCTCGACTTGGGGATGAGCTTAAAGCTGAGAAGCAGCAGGAGAAGCTCATGGAAGCCAAGGGGGATTGGTCCTGAAAGTTCAAAGTAAATAATTGAACATGGGATAGATCTGCAAAATTTTGAAATTTTGATGTGCAAATGGTATATACATTCCTATGTATTGGAACACCGAGGACGGTGTTATTCCAAGGGGGAGGGGATTGTAATACCCCAATTTTGACCCCATTTGCATTAAAAGGTACATGATGTATATTTTGTAATTAATCGTGGTGTGGAGCTAAAAGAAAAATCCCCACCATCGATTTGGTTATGTATGTCTCGGCAATAGGGATCGTCACCGATAGTATATCGTGTTATCCGACACATTATAGTTTTGGCATCATGTAAATATGCACATCAATTAAAATAAACCTACAGCCAGCTACGATGATGCAACGTTGAATGAAAAGGGCATGATTACTAAGGTTCAGGGGGGGTTGTCCAACCCGTGGGGGTCATTGGGAGTGTGCCATGTGTCGACCACCCACAAAAATTCTGATGTTCGATTAGTTGGGAGCATTTATGGATGGGGAGTGGTGGGTGGCAATACTGCCAGTATTTTCCCCACGTACACTCCACCAACAAGTTCACTCTTCCTCATGCAGAGGGCAAGGGGGTGGTTACCACTCTCTCCACTCTTCCACTCATGTTTTTTGTCATGACCATCTCACACAGGCAGTGGTCGGTTTTCTTCTCCCTTCTCTCACTGATTACCGGTATCTGTGGTTCTTCACGGAGAGATTGGCTATGTTCTTCCAGTGGCCTGTGAAGAGGATCAATTTTCCTTTTGTATTATCAGACTGTTTCTATATGTGTTGCCCTCATGGTTTTTTGGTCTACATACCTATTTTTCCCCTGTCTAAGATTAAGAATCAGACTTCTCTCCCATTTTCGGGCTGTGTAAAGTTTCTGTGGCTTAGCCATGAGAACGGTTGTTGTTCTACCCCTAAAAATGTGGCTTGTTATGGTTTTCCCCCACGTTGTTTGTTTCTATGAATGCAATCATCTTTTGGGTGCCACTGAGTTGTTTTGGCCATGCTAGGGCCAAGAAAAACTCTGAATCATCTTGTCTGACCTGAGTTGTGTTCACCCTTTTGTTTGGGTTGTCACCCTGTTATCTTTATTTTCTTCACAGAGCTGTGAGCTGTTTGTTTTACTGCGGTATGTAGTGGTTGGTATTCAAACTATTTAGAGCATGATTAGAGGCTAGGTATGCTTGATAAACTTGGTGTTGGGAGCCACTCAGACAGAATTAGACTGTTGTCTTTCTTCTCCACAACCCTTGAAGAGTATTGGAAAGGGAAGTCAGGGCCTGAGGGACTGCGAAGCATAGAAAGGACAGATTCCTGGTGTTGGGTGCGTGGATGTCTTAAAGGTCAAGTTAGCTCTGACTAGGCATCCTTAGTTCTCCATTGAGACCACCAGCTTATCATTTAGCCTTTCCTAGCTCCTTGACAACTTGAAAAACCCAACTGTGTTGACTTGGTTGTTTTGTGTAACCTTGGCTATGTTTAAGCCTGATTTGACCCTTATTACTTGGGGAATCATGCCCAGCTTGGGGGTGGCAGTGCTGCTAAGATATTGATGAGAACGTTGGCCTATGGTTGGGTGGAACGTTGCAGCGACGTAGCTGGTTGCAGGACGAGATATTTATAAGATAAGTGTTCTTATCCATTTTCCTTCTGCATTTACTTTTACTGCCTAATGTCTAATGAATCATGATGAACATGTTGATGCTGGAATGTATATGTTTCTTCCATTGTATGTTGAGTAACTATGCATCCATGTATGTTTTATGCATCTTAGCATATTTTATGTTTTAAGCATTTTATTTCAGCTTTATATGCATGTTCTTGTTCATGGGGCTAGTTTCCAGGAGGTTTATGATGGTTTGGTAGCGTCCTCTTTGCTGATCGGAGGGTTGGGGATGTTACACTTCTCCTGAACTAGACATAACAAAAATAAAAGGAACACCAATACCTGGTGAACTGAACAAATGAAATTTCACTAAAATGGGATATCTTAAGTCAATAAGAGGTGAATTGTAGTTCCGTGCAAACTCTTAATCTTACAAATATTCAATTCCCATGAAAAAAGGATCAGTATGAGTATAACAAAGTTCAGGTTCCCTTGGAATTTCATTGACACCAGTTGATTCAAAAGAACCATTTGTGTCCAATCTCCACCTTTTAGATGGTGGTGGAGGATCCATTGTTGAAAGTAGAGGAAGGTTTTGCAACCTTCGATACCTATGAACAGGTTCATCCTCCACATCTAAATATTTAAATCACAGACTTAAAGGTCAAACTAGGTCACAAGCAGTCCACAAAGCACACCACTAAAAAGTCCTAAGTATCACAAACACATGAAGGTAAAAGATATACCTTCCAAAGGAGCTTCTAGGATGATTAGGGCCCAAAAAAAAAATAGTGAATGTCAAAGAACAATTATTTGAGGTGCCATGATAAGTTTTCTGGGTGCAAGCATTTGAATCCCCAAACTGCCCTCCCAAATTTTTTTCTAAGGTTTCCTTCCAAGTCCTCCCTATGTACAGTGGAAATAGCCTTCCACCATCACCTGTGAAATAACCCTAAAGTTTGGATACTATGGCTACCATGTTGGATTAGGTTCTGTCACAGAGAGGGGAGGGGGTGAATTAGTGATACAAATTTAAACACAATTTCTTTTACTTTAGAAAATGTATAAAACAAATTTGGACACAATAATTTATCTTGGAACCCAATAAGGTAAACCACCAGCACTTTTCTATTATATGAAAAACTTGTTTTTACAAAATACAATAGAAGGAAGATACCTTCTTCCTTTTTGGACGCTACCATTGATCAGTATGCACCCACACCCCTATTTAGTCACTTGCATATTGGCAAGGAATCACCTACTCCCCTGCAGGAACCAACCTGCCCTAGCTCCACGCTTCCACCCTAAAGCTGTTTATTTTCTTTAATTTTGGAATTTCAAATGCTATCTTGGATTACTCTAGCTACTACAACAACTTTTGTCACCAAGACACTCTTCTCTTATTATCTTAGTCTTCCTTTAAATACCTCACTCATGCTTCTTCAATCATCACATCCTTTCAAAGATAATACCTCTTTGAATTCATCCATGCCTCTTCAATATGGACAAACACAACTTTTACAAACCAACATACACTTTCATTTCTCTGTTCCTTATTTTTTAATTATGTTTATTAGTTTAAACTTATTTTATATTTCTTCACACCCCTTCGAATCTCAGTTTTACTTGTGTTCATTATTAACTAGCTAAATATCTGTCTTATTTACATATTCTTAATTAATTAATTGATTCTTGGATCATTTTTAATCCTCCTAGCTTCATCTCTTTCAAAACTGCGTGCTTGATCTTTCTCTAGTTCGTGGGCTCTTCAAAACCCAATATTATGGGCTTCCTCTCCTCACTGACCTGTGGGATTCATTAATTTTCTAGCTTGCAGGCTTCTTCCTTTCCCAAAACACAGGCTTCACCACCATGCAGGATTCATGTAGGTTTTCTCACGCTATCTTACCTTATGCAGGCATCCGCTTCCCCACAACATGATCTTCTTCCCTTTTGGGATTCCTCCAATCACGTTTGTGGGATTCTCCATCCACTCAAGCTAAAGACTTCCTCTTATTTCATACCAACATCCTTCTCCAAACACTTTTGTGGGCTTAACCTAACTTCATGTAGGCTTGTTCTTCATTTAACTGCGGGAATCTTCTTCCCCATTGATTTCTACTGCAGATATTTCAAACACATGTGACACTTGTGATGAGGCATCATTAGCTGTCTTCCTAATCTATCCAAGTCTTCTTTCCATACCTAGTGCAACCTATGAATGCATCAAACATTTAGATTTCAAAAATTCTTCTCTTCCTCTTCTGAAGTTGAATCCATTGTTGTATATTGTTAATAGATGTTGTAGTTTTCGAAAAAATTATCATTTTAAAATGGTTATGTAGTGTTCTCCACCTTTGCCCAATTCTCTTCAAGGATTTGTCTTTCAAGAAAGGTAGTGTATCTTTGGAAGTGTTAGGTCATGTTTTTGTCTTCCATTGTTTTTTATACTTTTATTCATATTTTGAATCTTGCCTTTACTTTTTGTTTCTAGAAAACTTTGTTGATAGGGATAATGTTAATTTTACCCTTTAACTCTTATAATGTTTGATTTCTTAGCTTATTTTTACAAGTTTTTCTTTAATTTTATAATTGAGGGGATTATATAAGGCATATATGGATTTAAAAAGTCTAAAAATAGCATAAAAGTTAAATTAAGACTCCTAAACCAAGTTCAAACTCTTATCATTACTTTAATATTGTGAAATCATTAATTTAGACTTTCTTGTAGCGCAAGACGAAAACATATGTAGAAGAGCACTACAAGAAAATTGCGCGAGTCAAAATCATCATTTTTGGTCCTATTTCTTCGGGATCCTCACACCTGAGGTGTCAATCACATTGTATGATGGTTTTGATACGTGTCTTCTGCAGCTTAATCACTAAGGCAGGTGGAATATTATCATAGGGGCAAAATCATGGCAGTCGTTTGCAGAAGCTGATATATTAATCATATGCAAAGTATAATGGAACAAAGATGGATGGAATGATGTTTTTATTTGAATTGCATGAAGAATAATTGAAGATTGTGGTGAGAAATCAGTGTTTGATAATCACGATTTTGAAACTGAGCGAGAATTAGGGCTTGCAAGAGCGGTTAGCTGGAGTGGTCTAAACGGTCAGAGAAAGGTGGAGCATGCAATTCAACACCTGACAATTGAAATAACCATTTCCCAACATTCGAATTTGTCATCTTAATAGGTAGTCCACATGCCATTACCAGTGTCTTTAATTTTGGGTTTTTTCTAAAGAAATGACTAATGACAGATTCGAAGACAGAATACTAGTTTTAACCTAATCCATGTTAAATGATGAATTATTAACCAATACATTTAAAGTATTCATCATTTAAACAGAGGAATTTAGAGTAGAGCCTTTTGGAGATTCCTATACTATATTCTAGGTCAGTTTGTTAAGATTGGAAGACAATCATACTGTGGTGTATTGACAGAAGCTATTTAACCATAGTAAATATGAAAAAGAGTAGAAAAACCAACAGGGCAAAACCCTCAGAATTAGGCTCGGTAAAGAATTTTCTAGATTGTGCACAGTTGTTTGCAAATGCAGGATGGTTAATGTTCTTCGAAAGGATTGAAGGTCATCATTCAGAGGTGTCATACAAATTTTCTCAATGTTTAGACAAAGATACAGTGTATTTTGACACCTTGACATTCAAATTAACTAGAGAGTTAATAGCTGAAGCAACAGGGATTTTGGATGAAGGAGAGTTTTGGTTCAAAAAGGTTCCTTTCACCTTTAATGCTCAAAGATACTTGCTTCCTGGTGTAGTTGCATACTGGGGAAAACATGTTCCAATTCAAAATTTCAAACCTGAGTGGGTTGAGCCTATTCAAGTTTTGCAAAGATATGCCACCTATGAGGCTAGATTTGCCTTTGTTTTCAAATATCACTTTAGGTTTCTCCAGCATCTCAGTAATGAGTCTAAAATGAATTTACCTTTCTTCTTTCTGAAAAGATTAAAAAATATGTCATGTAGGGTGAGAGAGCACCAAGATCATACAAAGAAATCTATTTTTCACCATGGACTCATTAAGCTCATCATAAGTACTGTATTGCAGAAAAGACAGAAGACTTGGGAGCATTTCATTTTTTGGTCAGGTTTCAAGACTGATCAGGAGGAACAATCTCAGAGAAGACAAGTAGATAAAGGTCAAGCTCTGATTAAGAAGCTTAGAAAAAAGGTGACAATCAAGGGTGAAGAAAATGATAAACCGGAAGAAGCTTCAAAACATGAAAATAAAAACTTTGAACTTAAGCAGTGAGTTAATGATGAGGATAGCAAGATTTTACAGTCAAAAATTAAAGAAGCTGAGCCTGTTGTAGCTATTTTACCTACAGAATCAATTCAAAATGTAAAAGTAGATATTGAGGAGCAAAATAAAAGCCATATTATAGTACTATCAGAGGAGGATGAAAAATACCTATTTGATGAGGCTAGAATTCATGTTACTAATGAAGCTAGGGTTTGTGCTGAGCAAGAGATTCACACTCATTGTGATGAGGAAACAGTGTCAAAAATGAAAAAAAATGAAGGCTGCTGAGTTTGACTCAATCACTCATCAAGGGAAGACTCTGAAGATGTTGGGAGAGATTGCAGCAGTCTGGAGACCTAAAACAAGACCTAAAAACAAACTTAGGTTAAACATGAAAAAGCTACTGAATCCCAAATTGGCTAAAGAAAAGGTTACAGTGATAGAAGATTCATCATCTGAAGACAAATTGGATGATACTGAAGATGGAAATAAAGTTAAAAATCCAATGGAATCAAAAGGAAAATCTTTCATGACTAATACTATGATCTCTGATATATTTATGGAAATTCGAAATCAAATTTTTCAAGAACAGCAACAAAATGAGGTAAAGAGTTCTTGTTTAGAGAAGAAGGAAATGGTTGAAGGAGAAGTTCCCTGCAATGCTGAAAATGAAAAACATCCAAATTTTCCTGTAATATCCACAGAACTTATGAATGAAGATGAAGAAATATATAAAAGACTGAAAAATCCCATGGACACCAGAAGGGATGCAAACAATAGCAGGAGACAAATGTATTGATTCTAAAAAAGAAAACCTACAAAGAAGCATTCAGCAATATAAGTATCAGATTGAATATATGCATGAAGCTAATGATGGGCTAGTTACTGCAAATAGGAGACTTAGAGAAGATTTGGAGGAAGTTAACAGTCATTACCAGGATTTGATTACAGTTTCAAGAGAAGCACTTAAAAGGAAAAGGAAAACAGAAAGTCAGTTCACATAGTTAAAGCAAACCATCCAGGACCTGCAACAGCATAATGAAGATCCAACAAAGAGGATTGCAGACATGGAGATAGACCAATTGAAGGCGAGAAGGAAAGCTCAAGCCTTGGAAGGAATGGCTTTACTTGCTGAAGTAGCTAAATATTTGTAAAGTTAATCAAGAAAGTCAGTTATTAGTTATGTTTAGAAAGTTATTTTATTTTTGTATAAGGATGATTTAGATTGAACTATTCAATAGGTAGTCTTAAAACAGTTAGGGTTCAGTTATTCAATGGGTTTTGAAGAATAGGATAAATGTAAGTCTGAAAGAAGACAAATGGTTCGATTTTTTGCTGGCAAGGGGAGGCTATCAGGCTTTGTTTATGAGCTAAGTAAAGAATCTTATGTGTTTTTTGAGGACTAAACTATGAAATATATGCACCATATGCCCTTCAGATTATTGACTGGTTTTATTTCTAATTTGTGTTAATTACTTAGTTGGTATATTCATTTCCTGTTTCATGTTTTTATGCTTGAAATGCTTTATAACTATGGGTGAAACTCAGTATTGTGTTTTCTGTTGGATTATGGTTTATATGTTATGCATCTCAGTCCTTCAAATGCTTATGATTTAGTGTTTACTTTGGTTTTATGAATGTTTTCCCTCTTGTCTTCAAACTGCTCAACCAAAAAACCTTGAAAACCCTAGAAAACCCTATTTTATTTTATTATGATTATTGAGATTGTGTTGTCTTGTTCTCTTGTAGTCTAGGAACAATTTCTGGCACTAACATCTTTGGCGATGTTGCCAGAGAATGAATTTGAAAACTTATTTTTCTCTAGGATACTTATCATTTCACTGGTTGTAAGAGGTGAACTTAAACCAGCAAATCTTAAATACTACTTTTCACCAGTATTTCATAGTGGCTACTAAGGGAGTTGGGACAAGAAACAGACCTAGTTCACCTTTATAGTTGGGTGTTTCAGACCCAGAACAGATACTGAAAGCAGCTAGGAAAATCAGAAGGTCTCAGTCATCACCAACCCTATGTAACCCTGATCAGTTAGATATTTCATCATCTTTATCTACCTTGAAGGGAGAAGAACAAAATTCACCTTGGTTGAAGCCTATAATTCTTGTCAGAAATTTTCAAGTTTTCACTAATCCTCAATCCTTCAAGAAAGCAAAGAAAATATCTCCTGTTAAAATTCCTCTATTTCATCTAAAAGTTGGTAAAACTCCATTTCAGCCAAGTTCCAGTCAAGTCTTTCCATCACCAAAACTAGTCAACTTAAAAATGGCAGCCCAAAATCAACCATTAGATATGATGGACCGAATGGTTGCAGCTAGGTATGCACCTTTAGTTTTGCCTCTACCTTTGAATGCACTTCCTAGAGGTGATTACCAAAAATACCTGCCTAGGTTTAATGGACAAGGTGAAACTACAACCGAGGAACATTAGGAGGCCTTTCTCAGTTATGTTGATAATCAAAATATTGAAGCTAAGGATGTATGGATGAGGATGTTTGTACAAAGTCTTGATGGAGATATCAAAAAATGGTTCAGGGAGTTGCCTGCAAATTCTATCACTATCATAGAAGAGCTTCAGGACCTTTTCATGAGACAATGGGGAGACACCAAGGATCATACCTATTATATAACTGAGTTTGGAGCCCTTAGGAGAAAGAAGGATGAAACCATAGTTGATTTTTCGAAGAGATTCAATAAAATGTATGGCAGAATTCCTGCATAAATAAAACCTTCAGAAACATCTACAAAACTTACATATGCAAATGCCTTTGATAATGAATTTTCCTTACTTCTAAGAGAAAGAAGACTTGTTTCTCTACTGAACATGCAGGATGCATCATTAGAAGTGGAGTCTAATATATTATATTCTAATAGATTGAAAGGAAATACATCTCAGCAGATATATGACAGGAAAGGTAAGAAAGAGGCAGTTCCAGGGGTTTCAACATCCTACTCAGCAAAAGGTAAAATTGATGAAATGGCCAAGCTAGTTAAGATCCTGACTGCAAAATTAAACAAGTTGGAACTAGAAAAGAATTCAAGCAAACATGTTCAAGAAGGTGAGAGAAACCCCAACAATCAAAACCAACTCAAAAGACAGTTTGCACCTCGTTTCATACCTAGAGAAATAAGAAACAATGATATACAATGAGAAAGGAGAGAAACTGAGGATCAAAGAGTACCACCCCCTCTTCAGAATAATGGTGTTGATGAAGAAGAAATTGAAAAAGAATTGTTATTTAAGGATATAGACCAGGATATGAATTATTTTGAAGAGCAGTTAACTGAGGGTTTTGTCACTAAAGAAGAGTTTTTAAATTTAGAATACTATGATGCTGATATGTTCGAAACAGAAAATGATTTAAATCTTGAAATGACTGTTGTAACTGTTGATGCATATCAGACTGATCCAAAGAAAAATTTGAATTTGAGGTCAGGTCCAAAGCAAGTAGTTCAAAATCCAAAGAAAAAGGTAGTTGTACCTACTAAACAACAATCTGATCCTATGTTAGAAAAAAAACAAATTCAGGATAAACAAAAGAAGAATATGAAAGTTGAAGAGGTAAACAAAAGTGTGCAGAATTTTAATCTGGAAAATGAATTAGGCAAAATTAAGATTCCTATGCCTTTTACTGAGTTAATGAAAAATCCTTCTTACAAAGATTCAGTTCTTAAAATGATTGGTTCAGCAAACAGTCAACCTCTTTCTAATACAGTGAATTTACAAGAAGAAAGCCCTAAAATATTTATTGGATCAGCTTTAGCTAAAAAAACTGAGAATGAATCTAGTGCATCACCTCCTTTTTACATCACACTGACTACTCGTGAACAAATGATACATAATTGTCATTTGGATTCAGGAGCATCACACGAACTAATGCCAAAGGCTGTCATGGAGGCTCTAGGTTTGAGTATAACAAAACCCTATCATGATTTGTATGCTTTTGATTCACAAGCTGTAAAATGTTTGGGAGTGATTAAAGATATGGTTGTCAGTTTGGCTCATCTACCAATGAAGAGTGTGATTATGGATGTGGTAGTAGCAGACATTACACCTAAATTTGGATTACTCCTCTCTAGATCTTGGGAAAAGAAAGATGGTGGAACTTTACAAATGGATTTAACATATGCTACTATTCATATATTTGGAGGAGAAAACAGAAGATTGTACAGAGAACTACAGTTTTCCTATATTGTGACAGATAACAAGAACCCTACAAATCATCCCTTGTATGCTATTGATAAGGATTTGGGTACTTGTATGTTACATTTTAGTGATGATGATAATACTGTTGGTTTATTACAGGTTGAAAAGTAAAAGTCAGTTAAATGCATTAGGGAACAAGAAGATGAATTTTGACAATTATACTTTGATGGATCACCTTGTAAGGAAGGTGTTGGAGCAGGGGTTCTTTTAATATCTCCTAGTGGTGAAACAGTGAAGCTGATGTATAAATTAGAGTTTATTACCACCAATAATACTGCAGAATATGAAGCTTTCTTGTTAGGTTTGAAAGCTGCCAAATATTTAGGCATTCAGCAAATTTCTGTATATGGTGACTCTGAGTTGGTTGTTTAGCAAGTGAGGAACAACTATCAAGTGAAACAAGATTTGCTGAAACTCTACCGTAATGAGGTATGGGATATGATAGAAAATTATTTTGCGGCTTTTAACATTACCTATATTCCTAGGGGCAATAATCAAACTGCTGATTCTTTGGCCTTAGTAGCCACACATTTTAGGATCCCCAAAACAACACAGCTAAAGTATCCTGTTAAGGTTAGGTACAGACCTTCTGTGCCTGATAACGTAAGGTAGTAGAAATTTTTTGAAGATGACATTGAAATAAAAATATTTTTAGAGCTGACTGATGATTTTTCCAATTCCCTGATTGATCAAGAAGAAGATGATGAGGTTGAATATTCTGAAGATATTGTTGAAAATGAGATTGTTGGCCATAATATTATTGAACTTAAAGGTAATTTCATTCCTAAAGGTTTGGTGCCATTAGAAATAATATTCTCAAAAGATGATACACCTTTAAAACCTGTTGTACAGTCCTCGGAAGAAAATGTGGTGGACTGTAATATTGGTACTCCAGAACATCCTAGAATGGTGAGGATTTCAAAAGCATTCACAGCAGAACAAAGAAACAGGTACATTAAGTTGTTAAAGGAGTATGTTGATTTTTTTGCATGTCCTTATGAAGAATTGAAGACATATGATACTGGGATTATACAACATAAAATACCTTTAAAACCGAATGTTAAACCTTTTCGATAGAAATTAACGAGGATAAATCCAGCTTTGTTTCCTGTTATTGAAAAAGAAGTGAAGAAGTTATTAGATGCCAAGATCATTGTTCCTCTTAGGTATTCTTCATGGGTTGCAAATTTAGTTCCTGTCAGAAAAAAAGAATGGAGAAATCATACTGTGTGTTGACTTTAGAAATCTGAATAGGTCTTCATTGAAGGATAATTATCCTTTGCCTAAAATAGAACAAATATTGCAGAAGGTTGTTGGGGCACAAAGGATTTCTATGGTTGATGGTTTTTCAGGATATAATCAAATTGCCATGCATCCTGAGGATAAATATAAAACAGCTTTTACTACTCCCTAGGGAACCTTCATGTATGATAAAATGCCTTTTGGATTAATGAATGCTGGAGTAACTTTTCAAAGAGCTATGGATATAGCCCTTGTTAGGGAAAGAGACAAGTTTGTAGTGATTTACTTAGATGATATTACAGTCTTTTCACAATCAGATAATGAACATCTAAAACATTTAAAACAAACTTTTCTGAAATGCAGAAAATACGGTTTGTCTCTTAATCCAAAGAAGTCACATTTTGCTGTGCAGGAAGGTAAATTATTGGGTCATTTAGTTTCAGCTGATGGCGTAAGGATTGATCTAGAAAGGGTGAAAGCAATACTGAAAATAAGTCTGTCGAGGAGCAAAAAAGATGTACAATCTTTCATTGGTAAAATCAATTTTCTGCGTTGGCTTATACCAAATTTTGCTAAGATTATCAAACAGATTACAGCCATGCTGAAGAGAAATCAATAAGTCAAGTGGACTACAGAAGAAAAAAAATTCATTCAAAAAAATTAAGATGGCTCTTACTGAAGCTCCAGTATTAGTAAGTCCAAATTTTACAAAGGAATTTCTAACCTTTTCTTTTGCATCTGAAGATACATTGGATGTTGTTTTATTATAGAAGAATAAGGATGGTCTTGAACAGCCTATTGCATTCTTCAGCAAAACTCTTAGAGATTCGGAGTTAAAGTACAACATTTTAGAAAAACAGGCTTACTCTTTGGTAAAAGCTTTGAAATTCTTCAGAATATATGTTTTGCACTCCAAATTTATTGCTTATGTGCCTAATGCTTCCATAAAAGATGTTTTGACTCAACCTGACAATGAGGGAAAAAGAGGAAAGTGGATTGCTAAAATCATGGAAGATGATGTGGATATCATACCTACAAAGCTAGTAAAGGGACAAGGCCTAGCTAAACTGTTAGCTGATTCAAATTTCCAAGCTTTAGGACTGCATTTGATGACAAAACAGCTAGCACATGAAGAAAATCAAGCAGAGCTGGAGAAAGAGAAGATTATGGATTTCTATTTAGCATCTACATGGTATGCAGACATTGTATATTTTATGTTGTACTTGCAATGTCCAGAACACTTAGATAAAAAAGATGCTAGGTCTTTGAAGTTAAAAACTACTAAGTATCATTTCGTAGAACAGCAGTTGTTCTGGAAAGATCCAGGGGGTATTCTACTCAGATGCTTAGATAAACCTGAAATTGAAGGAGTAATTTCTGAATCTCATGAAGGTGCTTATGGAGGTCATAAGTATTGGAAGGAAACAACATATAAAATTCTAAGAGCTGGATACTATTGGCCCTCATTATTTTTAGATGTATATCAGTGGGTAAGAGCATGTATCCCTTGTCAGAAATTTACTGGTAAACAAAAGTTGTTGTCATTACCTTTAAAATCAATTGCAATAAATTCCCCTTTTCAGCAGTGGGGTTTGGACTTCATAAGAGAGATAAATCCATCTTCCTCAGGGCAACATAAGTGGATTTTGACTGCAACAGATTTCTTTACTTAGTGGGTGAAAGCTATTCCCACAAGGAATTCCATAGATAAGGTGATCATAGATTTTATTGAAGAAAATATTCTTAGTAGATTTGGATGTCCACAGAGAATATTAACTGATAATGCCAAAGCCTTTAAATCTAAGGCTATGGGGGCATTTTGTGAAAAGAATGGCATCCTGTTGAAACATTCAACCCCTTACTATCCTCAGGGTAATGGTTTAGCTGAGTCATAAAATAAAAATATCATTTAGAGTATCAGGAAATTGCTGAAGCATAATAAAAGATCATGGGATTCTATGCTAAAGTAAGCATTGTGGGCAGACAGAATAATAGTTAAGCAAGCAATTGGAACTTCTCCTTTCCAATTAGTATATGGTATAGATATAGCTTTTCCTGTTTAGTTGGGTATCCCAGTGATGAAGTTTTTTCAAGATTGTCAGGAAGAACCTAATGATATGAAAACAAAAATTTATGCAATGATAGAGTTACAGCAGAAATGAGAAAAAGTGGAAGAAAAGGCACAGCTATACAGGTTGAAGATTAAAGAAAGATTTGATAGGAAGATCAAAGACAATACTTTCTCAGTAGGAGACATGGTTTTGAGATCGGATGCTAGGAAGGAGCAAAAAGGAAAGCATGGGAAGTTTGATAACCTTTGGTTTGGTCCTTTCACAGTATCAAAGTTTTTGGAAAACAATACTTTTGTTCTACAGACCTTGGAGGGTGAGAAGTTGTCTAGTCCAGTTAATGGATGATTCCTCAAGCATTTCTATAGTTTTTTAAATATATTATGGTTTTT
This sequence comes from Pseudotsuga menziesii, assembly GCA_001517045.1. Taxonomy (NCBI): domain Eukaryota; kingdom Viridiplantae; phylum Streptophyta; class Pinopsida; order Pinales; family Pinaceae; genus Pseudotsuga; species Pseudotsuga menziesii. The sequence goes on along the minus strand of LPNX010875258.1, from coordinate 780,410 downwards.
CATTATATATACCAGTGTGAATAAATAGAATACGAACTCCATAACCCAATGGAAATTTTGTAGACTAGCAGATAGCAGTACAGAAAGCACTGGTCTACAGGTTCTTAAACCCTCACAAGGAGGACTTCATCCCGCAGCAGGAGCCAGATATTAGGTCATGTTTTTGTCTTCCATTGTTTTTTATACTTTTATTCATATTTTGAATCTTGCCTTTACTTTTTATTTTCTAGAAAATTTTGTTGATATGGATAATGTTAATTTTACCCTTTAACTCTTATAATGTTTGATTTCTTACCTTATTTTTACAATTTTTTCTTTAATTTTATAATTGAGGGGCTTATATAAGGCATATATGGATTTAAAAAGTCTAAAAATAGCATAAAAGTTAAATTAAGACTCCTAAACCAATTTCAAACTCTTATCATTAGTTTAATATTGTGAAATCATTAATTTGGACTTTCTTGTAGCGCAAGATGAAAACAAATGCACAAGAGTGCTACAAGAAAATCGCGCGAGTCAAAATCATCATTTTTTTGTCCTATTTCTTCAGCATTCTCACACTTGAGGTGTCAATCACATTGTATGATGATTTTGATACGTGTCTTCTGCAACTTAATCACTAAGCAAGGTGGAATATTATCATAGGGGTGAAATCATGGCAGTCGTTTGCAGAAGCTGATATATTAATGATATGCAGAGTATAATGGAACAAAGATGGATGGAATGATGTTTTTATTTAAATTGCATGAAGAATAATTGAAGATCGTGGTGAGAAATCAGTGCTTGATAATCGATATTTTGAAACTGAATGAGAATTAGGGCTTGCAGGAGCGGTTAGTTGGAGTGGTCTAAGCGGTCAGTGAAACATAGAGCATGCAATTCGACACCTGACATTTGAAATAACCATTTCCTAGCATTCAAATTTGTCATATTAACAGGTAGTCAACGTGCCATTACCAAGGTCTTTAATTTGGGGCTTTTTCTGAAGAAATGACTAATGACAGATTCAAAGACAGAATACTAGTTTTAACCTAATCCATGTTAAATGATGAATTATTAACCAATACATTTAAAGTATTCATAATTTAAATAGAGGAATTCAGAGTAGAGCCTTTTGGAGATCCCTATACTGTATTCTAGGTCAGCTTGTTAATATTGGAAGACAGTCAAACTATGGTGTATTGAAAGAAGATGTTTAACCATAGTAAATATGAAAAAGAGTGGAAAAACCAACAAGGCAGAACCCTCAGACTTAGGCTGGGTAAATAATTTTCCAGATTGTGCACAGTTGTTTACAAATGCAGGATAGTTAATTTTCTTCGAAAGGATTGAAGGTCATCATTCAGAGGTGTCATACAAATTTGCTCAATGTTTAGACAAAGATACCCTGTCTTTTGACACCTTGAAGTTCAAATTAACTAGAGAGGTAATAGCTGAAGCAACATGGATTTTGGATGAAAGAGAGTTTTGGTTCAAAAAGGTTCCTTTCACCTTTAATGCTCGAAGATACTTGCTTTCTAGTGTAGTTGCATACTGGGACAAAGGTGTTCCAATTCAAAATTTTAAACCTGAGTGGATTGAGCCTATTAAATTTTTGCAGAGCTATGTCACCTATGAGGGTAGATTTGCCTTTGTTTTGAAATATCACTTTAGGTTTCTCCAGCATCTCAGTAATGAGTCTAAAATGAATTTACCTTTCTTCTTTCTGAAAAGCTTACAAAATATGTCATGTAGGGTGAGAGAGCACCAAGATCATACAAAGCAATGTGTTTTTCACCATGGACTCATTAAGCTCATCATAAGTATTGTATTGCAGAAAAGACAGAAGACTTGGGAGCATTTCATTTTTTGGTCAGGTTTCAAGACTGATCAGGAGGAACAATCTCAGAGAAGACAAGTAGATAAAGGTCAAAATCTGATTAAGAAGCTTAGAAAGAAGGTAACAGTCAAGGGTGAATAAAATGATAAACCAGAAGAAGCTTCAAAACAGGAAAATAAAAACTTTGAACTTGAGCATCGAGTTAATGATGAGGATAGCAAGATTTTACAGTCAGAAATTAAAGAAGTTAAGCCTGTTGTAGATGTTTTACCTGCAAAATCAATTCAAAATGTAAAAGCAGATATTGAGGAGCAAAAGCAAATCCCTATTACAGTACTATCAGAGGAGGATTAAAAATACCTATTTGATGAGGCTAGAATTCCTGTTACTAATGAAGCTAGGGTTTGTGTTGAGCAAGAGATTCACACTCATTGTGATGAGGAAACAGTGTCAAAAATGAAAAAAATGAAGGTTGTTGAGTTTGCCTCAATCACTCATCAAGGGAAGACTCTGAAGATGTTGGGAGAGATTGCAGCAGTCTGGAGACCTAAAACAAGACCTAAAAACAAACTTAGGTTAAACATGAAAAAGATATTGAATCCCAAATTGGCTAAAGAAAAGGTTACAATGATAGAGGATTCATCATCTGAAGACAAATTGGATGATAGTGAATATGGAAATAAAGGTAAAAATCCAATGGAATCAAAAGGAAAATCTGTCATGACTGATACTAAGATCTCTGATATATTTCTGGAAATTCCAAATCAAATTTTTCAAGAACAGCAACAAAATGAGGTAAAGAGTTCTTGTTCAGAGAAGAAGGAAATGGTTAAAGAAGAAGTTCCCTGCAATGCTGAAAATGAAAAACATCCAAAGTTTCCTGTAATCTCCACAGAACTTATGAATGAAGATGAAGAAATCTATAAAAGACTGAAAATCCCATGGACACCAGAAGGGATGCAAACAATAGCAGGAGACAAATGTATTGATTCTGAAAAAGAAAACCTACAAAGGAGCATTAATCAATATAAGTATCAGATTGAATATATGCATGAAGCTAATCATGAGCTAGTTACTGCAAACAGGATACTTAGAGAATATTTGGAGGAAGTTAACAATCATTACCAGGAGTTGATTACAGTTTCAAGAGAAGCACTTAAAAGGAAAAGGTAAATAGAAAGTCAGTTCACAGAGTTAAAGCAAACCATCCAGGACCTGCAACAACATAATGAAGAGATAACAAAGAGGATTGCAGACATGGAGATAGACCAATTGAAGGTGAGAAGGAAAGCTCAAGCCTTGGAAGGAATTGCTTTACTTGTTGAAGAAGCTAAAGATTTGTAAAGTTAGTTAAGAAAGTCAGTTATTAGTTATGTTTGGAAAGCTATTTTATTTTTGTATAAGGATGATTTAGATTGAACTATTCGATAGGTAGTCTTAAAATGTTTAGGGTTTAGTTATTCAACGGATTTTGAAGAATAGGATAAATGTAAGTCTGAAAGAAGACAAATGGTTTGATTTTTTGCTGGCAAGGGGAGGCTATCAGGCTTTGTTTATGAGCTAAGTAAAGACTCTTATGTGTTTTTTGAGGACTGGACTATGAAATATATGCACTATATGCCCTTCAGATTATTAACTGGTTTTATTTCTAATTTGTGTTAATTACTCAGTTGGTATATTCATTTCTTGTTTAATGTTTTTATGCTTGAAATGCTTGCTAACTGTGGGTGAAACTCAATATTGTGTTTTCTGTTGGATTATGGTTTATATGTTATGCATCTCAGTCCTTCAAATGCTCATGATTTAGTGTTTACTTTGGTTTTATGAATGTTTTCCCTCTTGTCTTCAAACTACTCAACCAAAAAACCTTGAAAACCCTAGAAAACCCTATTTTATTTTATTGTGATTATTGAGATTGTGTTGGCTTGTTCTCTTGTAGTCTAGGAACAATTTCTGGCACTAACGGGAATCATCCTCCAATGCAACCACAAAGTGTTCATACCTATGCTTTAGACAATCTCCGATGCATGTTGTAATATATGGTTCATAAGTTGATGACTTCCAGCAACAGTCACGTGTTTGCTATATGATGGTAGAGATCCAACTCCCTTGACTGCATTTACACAAGGATCTCTCTCCATCAGGATATGGTTATTCAAGTTGTCCACATCTGACATTGATGAAGAAGGGGACTCACCAAGTGGAATCATCTGCAAAGCTACTTGTAATTCCTGTTGATCTCGTTTTATGCCTACACTTATAACAAGTACCACAAACATATGTTCCACTTCCATGCATTTGTAAGCCAAAGTAGCAACTTTCAAATAATTGTTTTATTGGTATGTGTTTCCACAACACTCAAAAAGATTCATAGAATTTATGGATATAGGCATTGAACGGGTTTCTCGGTGCTTTGCAATTTCAGCATTTAGCAGTTCTAAAATTGAGGCACCTTGTAGAAATTGTATATATGCACAGAAGTAGAGATCTATATATCAAATCTCACCACCTCCATTTTTCTTTTCCCTATCTTCCTGTTGTTTCAAATATGTGGCTTCCCTTAAAGCTACATCTGTTGGCTTCCTTCATAATTGGATTTTCAATTTGCCACCTCAATATCCCTACTGAAACATCTATTCACCATTGGAGGCTTCATATGACAGTGTAAATCTTCCCTCGTCTTCTAACCCTCATGGTCATCGTCTAAATCAACCCCTTCACTAGAGTCCCGTATTTCTTTCATTTATGTATCACCTCTATTGCTTCAAAACATTTCACCCTTTCCACCTAATTTTGATATTTTTTTCTCTTCTGTCACCATAATATCATCATCATTGGCTCATATTCAACAAATATGAAATGTATGCCTATATGTCGGTACTTTCAGTACTATCAATACCATCAATGCTAACCTGTATTTCCATATTTCCAACAATCTCCCCCTTTGGCATTGATGGAAATTCTACTTCCATTTCTCCCCCTTTGTCATTAAGGGAAAAGGGTTGAATGACTCCCCATGACTCTGATCACTGTCTCCCCCTAAACTGATCACTGTCTCCCCCTGAACTAATTCCAACTAATGCATTATTTTCTTGAGATATTAGATTAGAAGAGAGACTACTCCTAATATTTTCCTGAGATATTGAAATACATCTCTACTTAAGGGTTTAGTGAAAATTTCTACCACTTTTTCTTGTGTTGGGACATATTCCAATTTGATGTTCTTATTTGTAGCTTGATCTCTTAGATAGTGGTATTTTATTGGAATGTGTTTTTCTTTGGAGTATTGGACAGGGTCCTTAGAGAGACTTATAACACTGGTATTATCACAATAGATAATAGTGGGTCCTTCAAACACTAATTTGATGTATTGTAAGGTTTGTTTCATCCATTTCACTTGTGTGCAACATTCTGTTCTTGGAATATACTTAGCTTCAGTGGTAGAGAGAGAAATTGAGGTTTGTTTATTGCTTTTCCAAGCTACCAATTATTCTCCAAAGAAAAATCCTCCTCCACTTGTACTTTTTATGTCATCTACACAACCTTCCCAATCCGCATCTAAATAGGCCTTTAGGGAGAATGAATTCTTTCTAGGGTACCATAATCCAAGATCTAAGGTTCCTTTTAAGTACCTAAAGATTATTTTCACAGCTTGAACATGGATTTCTTTTCGTACATCTTGGAATCTATCCACCATTCCAACAACTTTCTTGACATCAGGTCTAGAAGCTGTTACATAGACTAAACTCCCAATCATCGATATGTAGTATTTTGGATCTACAGCCTTTGACTCATCTTCCTTTCTTAGTTTACATCCTACTATCATAGGTGTACAAATAGGTTTGCAATCCTCTAACTGAAAATTTTTAAGCATATATTTAACATAATTGGACTGATGGATAAAGATTCCTCTTTTGGACTGTACTATTTGTAATCCTAGAAAGAAATTCAGTTCACCAAGCAAAGACATTTCAAATTCTTGTTGCATCCTCCTAGCAAAGTCAGTGTAAAGTCCTCACTTCATTTTTCATCATCACTCCCAAATATAATATCATCAACATATACTTCCACAATAATCATGATATCATCAACAATTTTACAATAAAGATTACTATCTGTTGATCCTCTTTTGAATCCTTGTACATGTAAATAAGAGTCTATCCTTACATACCATGCTCTAGGTTCTTGTTTTATCCCATAGAGTTCTTTCTTTAGTTTTCATACATAGTCTCCTTTATCAGTTAATTGAAATCCTTATGGTTTCTCAATATAGACTTCCTCTTATATGTTTCCATTGAGAACACCTTAAATTTCTTCTAGATAGAAAAGGATAAGAACATCCTAATTGCCTATGATCTGGCCACAGGTGCAAAAATTTCTCCAAAATCTACTCCTTCAACCTAAGCATACACTTTACATACTAATCTGGATTTGTTCCTGATTACTTTCCCATTTTCATTTACTTTGTTTCTAAACACCCATTTTGTTCCAATGACATTCTTATATTTTGGTCTTGGAACCAGTTCCCAATTTTGATTCTTTTCAATTTGGTCCAATTCTTCATTCATAGCATTAACCCAATTCTTGTCTTTGCATGCTTCTTTGATTGAGTTGAGATCAATACGTGACAAGAGTGCTATTTCAGTTTGATACAACAATTGTCCTCTTGTCTACACTCCAGTGCTTTTATTTCGAATAATTACATCTTCAAGATGATTTCTTTGAGTTATTCTTGATGGTGTCTTTGTGTCTCTTCTTGGGGATTCTTACTTTATCTCTTCTTCTTGAATATCTTCCTTTTCTTCTCTGGTGTCCATTTCATCTTCTTGTATATCTTCCTTTTCTTCTTCATCTTCTTGTGTAACCAACTCATCATCATCTTCGTCTTCATTGTCAATTATGGTCTCTTGATGTTTGTTCTTCTTTGGTTTTAAATCATCCACTTTAACATCTACACTCGCAACAATCTTATGTAATCTAACATTGTAGCATATGTATGCTTTCTTGGTAGAAGCATATCAAAGGAAGCTACCTTCATTAGATCTAGCATCAAATTTTCCAAGGTTCTCGTCAAGCCTTTTGATGTAACACTTACTACTAAAGACCTTGAAGTATTTTACTAAAGGAAATTTTCCAACCCATAGCTCATAAGGAGTTTTATTAATATTAATCATGAGCTGACCTCTATTTAATATGTGTATTTTTGTTCTTACAACTTCCCTCCAATATCCATCAGACAATCTTTCTTCATTGAGCATAGTCCTTCCAGCCTCCTGGACTATTATATTCCTCCTCTCAGCAACCCCATTTTGCTGAGGTATTATGGAAGCAGGGAATTGTCTCTTAATTCCATGAGTTTCACAGAAGAGATCAAAATCTTTTGAGGTGAACTCACCACCATTTTATAATCTAATACATTTGATTTTTTCCTTTGTTTCATTTTCAACAAGAGTTTTATAATCTTTGAACTTGTTCAATGCTTCTGATTTTTCCTTGAGAAAAAATACCCAAGCCATTCTAGTAAAATCATCAATGAACAACATAAAGTAGGACTCTCCTTACAAAATTTTGGTTCTTGTACATCCACAAAGGTTAGTGTGAACCAGCTCTAAAGGTTTTGAGGTTGAGTCTTCTTCTGATTTGAACCTCATTCTAGTTTACTTCCCTAGTTGACAATGTCTACATATAGGATCATTTGAAGGTTTTGTGATATTTGGAAAGTTTCTTACTGCCCCAAGATTGCTAACTTTCACTGAATTGTCAAATTTAATGTGCCCCATCCTCCTATTCCATAGAAAACTTTCATCCACTAAATTTATATGCCATTCCTTGTGCAGTTTTGTGTTTAGTATGTATACATTCTCAGGAATTCTAGGAGAAGTACCAACCAATTTTCCCGAGTCCTTTCTCCTAATATCACATTTCAAGGAATCAAAGATGCAAATGTGCCCCTGATCATAGGTTTGGCTGACACTTAATAGGCTAGGTTTCATATTTTCAACCAATAACACATTCTTGGATTTGTATTTTCCCAAATTCACAGTTCCTTTCCCAAGAATGTTACCTGAAGCATTGTCACCAAATGTAACTTTACCTTTATGTTTTTTTAAATTAAAAAACGTGTCTTTATCTCCTGTGATGTGTTTTGAACAACCAATGTCAACATACCAGAGGTATCCTTTATCTTGGGCTTTCAAGGCAATAATACATTCCTCTTTTGATGTTTTTTCTTTCCAAAGCTTCTTTTTCTCTTTAATGAACTTTGGTTTTTCTGAGACTTCCATTAATCTGTAATTACTTGCTTTATGTCCATAGTTATGACATTTGAAGCATTCTAAGTTTCTTTCTTGCAGAGGTGCAAAAGATTTATATTTTATGCTCTTAACTTGATTAACTATTTGGTTGTCTTTCAGTTTATAGTTCTTAATCCTCAAGTTTTTCTTTCCATATTCTCTACCATTCATAGCTTTGTGCCTGAAGTTAAAGCATGCAAAGCAATAACCAAATAAAATGTGAGGATACATGTTTTGATAAACCTTCTTTGGTGTTTTCTTGAATTCCTTCTTGATGGGTGGAAATAATCCTCTGGAGTTCTGATCATTGCTTCTCTTTTTTTCTCCTTCCTTCTTGGATGTACTGAGAAGAGAAAATGCATAAGATTTTGAGCTAACTAGGTTTTCTTCTTGAGAATAAACTATTCCATTTTTGTTAATTGGATCCCTTTGTGTGGTTATAATCTTATCTAATACTTTAGAGCTATCTTCATATCTTGTTTGGATAAGTTTTGCATCAAGCTCTTTTCATATCTTCCTCTCCTTTTGGGAGGTTCTCTTGACCTAATCTTAACTCATAGGCTGTGAGGATTCCATACAATTCATCCATGGTGAGTTCATATAGTTTCTCCTCGTCTTCGAGAGTGGACACTTTAGGATTATATGTCATAGGAAGTGTTCTTGGTACTTTTTCAACTAACTCTACATATGGTATTTCTGTTGGAGACATTTACCCACATACACACTTAATTTGGTCAATTTGGCCTTGTTAAATCACTATCCTAAGTTTTATTGACTTAATCAGCATCAAATGAGCACACTATGACATCAGCATGAGCACACCCACTCCTACCTTCAGTCAAGGAGGCTAACTGGGCCTTATCCTTGATTCGGGGAGGCTAACTGGACTTCCTCCTTCAATCAAGGAGGCATTCGAGGCTGATATGAGTGTCATTAATGCACCTAATTGCTAAATAATTGTTACAATCAGTTAAGCTAAGTGGTGTAGGCGCCTCCATTCATTATATTCATTATTTTTATTAATATTTATGAACTGGAGACAACTAGGGCGCCTCCAACCACTTCTGATGACCAGTTTGAATTCAGTTAACCTCATCGGGGTTCATTGGTGTTAATGATGCACTACCACTTGTTGAGTGGCATGTAGTGACATGTGTCTGAGCTACTTTCAGTTAGACTTAGTCATCCATTGTACTCTAATACAGTTAGGACTCAGTTGAGTCAATCAGGGCTTGATCAATTGGTTAACTAGGTGTGTTGATTGTGGCTTGGCATTCAGTTAAGCTACACTCATTCATTCAATTTGAATGACCTCCTTGGGAATTTGAATTGTCTTGGCATTCATGCATCTTGCAGGATCATTGTATTGTATTACTCATTCTTTATTGATATATAGAATTGCTACTCCTATTGCAGCACCATTATGCCTTTTTTCATGCTTAATTGTCTGAAATCTCTTATAAGACTATTTTTTAGTCCCTAGATTATTGTGACAAATTAATATGGTATCATATCTCACAGCGGGATGAAGCTCAGATCTCTCAAAAACATGGTTTTTGACAGATCTTGCATGAAAAATTGATCAAAAGCTCAAAATTCCATCATTGCACCAGAAGCCAAGGCTTACCACTTAATACCCCAAATAAAGAAATTTTTTATCAAGCTTCCTTGATCAATTATGTTGGGTGTGATGAAAGCCTAAAATGTGCAGGCTGTCCAACCTTGTGGTGCCCCTTTTGTTGTGATTTGTAGTTTTTAACAGGTGAAAAGCATTCGCTACAGCAGTTTGAGATGGCTTCTTCCGTCAAAATCTTGACTCTGTTCAATTTCCACTCATGGAAAGAAGATATGGAGATCCAACTACATGCCATAGGACTCTACTGGGTCACTATGGACACTGAAGAAGAGCCTACTCATGTGATAGACAAAGCTAGATTATTGAACAAGAAAGATGAAGCATTCGGATTCTTGTGCCTCTCTATTTCTTGGGATCTTCTTTTCCATCTCTTGGGATTGAAGACTCCAAAGGAAATTTGGGACAAATTGGACACCCTGTATGGAAAACAGGATGATTTGAGAGTTTACCATCTTGAAAACAAGTTGATGTCTCTCCAACCTTCCAATTTCAAGACCTTAAATGATTTTTTCACAAAGTTCAAGCACATTGTCGTACTGTTGAAGTAGTGTAAGGTGGAGGAGGATGATCAGCTCATCCTCGCCATTCTCTCCAAACTTGGAGTTTATTATTTGGTCTTTGTTTCTACATTCTATGCGGGGAATCTCACAACCCCTGGATGGAAGATGCCTTCAATCAATTCCTTCATTGAGTCCCTAACAAGTGAACATGATAACCTTGTCCAGATGGGGATCATCAGATCCTCCCATGATCAAGCCCTCTATGCTTCGGGGCCCAAAGATCTTAAGGGTAAAGGAAAGAAGCAGAAGAACCCAAAAACAAAATTCAAAGCTCCTAAGCCTAAAGTTCAAAACCAGCAGCATGAAGAGAATTTCGTCTCCAAGAAGAACAAAAACAAAGGGCATCATGGAAAGGAAAAAGTCAAGTGTTCGTACTACGGGAAGGGCTTCCACCCTGAACATTCCTGCATGAAAAAGAAAATTGATGAAGCTACTTCTCTTCTTGAGAAAAATCAAATCAGTCTTCTGGAAAGCTTTCGGAGGAGAGATCATGAAGATTGGGAACTACAACATGAAAGAGGTCATGCTCTCATGGAAAGCACTTCGAAGTCCAAATCTCTCTTGATAGATTCTAGAGCTTCGAATCACATTATAGCTGAAAGAGACTCTCTCATATTTGGAGACCGAAAAATCCATTCCCATCCACATGGGAGATGACTCCACAATTATATCTGAAGGACATGGTACTGTAAATCTTGAGCATGGTTTCTTTTCCAATGTTCTATATGTACCATCTCTTGCATCAAATCTCCTAAGTGTTTATCAAATGACACATACGGGAGTTCCCAAGAGAGTCTCCTTTATCTCGGATAATGTATAGATCATAGAAATTGCATCTGGAAAACTTGTAGCAAAAGGCCTTGCAAACCATCATGCAAAATCCTACGAGTTCTCCCATTTTGTGGCGAATGCAAAGCCCACCGCATTGCTGACTCATGGAAATTAGGTTAGCATATTGTGGCATGAGAGGTTTGGCCATATGAGCTTCAAATACTTGCATCAATTACAAAATAATTCTATGGTTGAAGGCCTCTCGTTCATCAAATCTACCACTGGAATTTGCAAGGGCTGTGTTGTTGGAAAGCACCCTGAGCATAAGCTTGATCGGGGGAAGGCAAGCTGAGCATCATGCATATTGGGGCTGATACATTTTAATATAAGTGGACCCATTCCTACCAGATCCATGAATGGATCAAGGTACGTTATCACTTTCATTGATTACTTTTCTAGATACACATGGGTCTTTTTTATCAAAAAGAAGTCAAAAGTCTTGGAAAAATTCGCTGAATTGAAGGCTTTGATTGAGAATGCATCTGGAAAAAATATCACAATTTTGAGATCTGATCATGGTGGGGAATATATCAGTGACGATTTTCTGTATATATGTTCCCAAATTGGTATTCAGATCCAACATTCAGTTCCCTACACTCCCCAGCAAAACGGTGTAGTGGAGAGGAAGAATCGGTCTCTCAAGGAGATGACCACTTGTATGCAGGAATCAAAGAAGTTGGCTGCAAATTTGTGGGAAGAAGCCATGAATGCAGTAGAATACATATATAATAGAGTGACACACTCATATTTGAAATGGAATACCCCTTTTGAATCATACTTTGGACACAAGTCGAATGTGTCGAATCTTAGAGTGTTTTGGTCCACTGCATGGGCCTGAATTCCACATGATAAAAGGAGAGCTTTGCAACCGCAAAGAATTGAATGTATGTTTATTGGAAATCCTGATGAATATAAAGGTTTCAAGCTGCTGGATATCAAAACAAAACATATCATCATTGAAAGGAGTGTCATGTTCGATGAGCCTCTTCAGCAGGTACAACTACTGAAGGAGAAAACTGTTGAAGTTCCTTCCTATTCTACTAAATATTTGGATGATGGAATTGGGGGTGATGACCTTGATTTGGATCCTATGATTTATTCTATTAGTGAACAGAAAAAATCATATGCTGAATCAGAACCTGAAGTACAAAATCATCTCCCAACTTGGGCCAGACAAACACTCTCCTCCGCAGGTGATAACATTGGAAATCTGGATGATCCAAGGAGAACACGGTCTAATTCCCAAAGAGAATGTATTGCACTCTCTTGTCATGATTATTTGCTATAATAATATTTATACTTAATGATAATTTCTGATCCTAAGTCTTACTACCATGCTCGGAAGGATCCGAGATGGCAAGATGCCACGACGAAGAGATGAATTCTCTTCAGAAAAGCACTACTTGGGAGCTAGTTTATCTTCCTCCGGGGAGGAAATTGGTTCAATGCAAGTGGGTGTTTTAGACTAAGGTTGCTGATGATGGAACAACCTATAAATATAAGTAAATTCTGGTAGAAAAAATTTTCTCCCAGGTCCAATGTGTGGACTACCATGAGACTTTTGCATTGGTTGCAAAAATGGACTCCATCCGCCTAGTTTTGTCAATTTCTGCATCTAAGCACTGGGAAGTGCAGCATATGAATGTTAAGTATGCCTTTATACATGGAGATATTCATGAGGAGATATAAATGAAGCATCCTGAGAGCTACATTTCTGATCCATATTTGGTTTGCAAACTAAAGAAGTCACTATACGGGTTAAAACAGGCCCCAAGAGAGTGGTATTTCAAGATGAATGCCTTCCTTCTCTTGCAAAACTTCCAAAGGTGTAAATCAGATCCAAATGTGTATATATAGAATTATGATGGTAATTTGAATATTATTGTTTTATATTTTGATGACTTACTGATTACAGGTAGCACAGTTACTTCTATTTCAGTCATCAAAACTGCTCTCCACAATGCATTTGAAATGAGTGATTTGGGGCTCTTGAAGCAATTTCTGGGGCTCAAAATTGAGCAAACTTTTGATGGGATAATGGTCACTCAGTCCAAATACACATAATACCTGTTATTCAAGTTTAACATGGCTGAATGTAATGGTAATCCATTCCCTTTCCTTTCAGGGATCAACCTTGAAGAAGGAAAAACACACCTCCCATGGACTTTACTATTTATCGACAACTAATTGGTAGCTTGTTGTACTTGACTCATTCTCAGCCTGATATATGTTATGTCATGAATGATGTGTCAAGATACATGAATCAGCCTCATGATATTCATTGGAATGAATCCAAGAGGATCCTCTAGTATATTCAAGGAACCAGGACCTATGGCATTCACTATGTTGCAGACTCCGAGCTAGAGCTGGTTGGTTACACAGATTCCGATTGGGTGAGTGATTCTATTGATCAGAATTATACTTCTGGATATGTCTTCATGTTTGATGGTGGTCCCATTTTTTTTTCTAGCAAAAATGTAATCCACCATAGCATTGTCTTCAGCAAAGGACGAGTACCGAGGAGCGGTGAATGCTTGCATCCAAGTTGTTTGGTTGCAAGGAATTCTTTCAAAGTTTGATCTTGGTAGTACTTTGCCCGCTGTCCTCTTGTGTGACAATCAAAGTGCTATTAATATATCCACAGATCCAGTTACCAAGTAGAGGATCAAGCATGTAGAGATACACATGCACTATATCATGGAATTGGTGCATGATAGGACCATCATTCTGCAATACTGCCCTACTGATGAGCAAATTGTAGACATCTTCACCAAGATATTTTTAGAAAATAAGTTCACTTACCTCCATTCACTGTTGGGGGTGATTTCATTAGGGTGATCAGACTACTTTCAGTGTTCAGCTTGAGGGGGGGGGTTCCCACTGGTTTTTCCCTCTTTTCTCACTTAGATTTATTTTTGAGCATTGTTTGAGTTACATTATTGTACAGGGTGACCTATGGCCTTTGTTTTCAGGGCCCTATAATTTCATGCACTTTATGTTTTGCTTCTCCTGAGTATAGCTTAAGGGGGTGTGTTGGAGACATTTACCCACATGCACACTTAATTTGGTCAATTTGGCCTTGTTAAATCACTATCCTAAGTTTTATTGAATTAATCGGCATCAGATGAGATTACTATGACATCGGCATGAGCACACCCACTCCTACCTTCAATCAAGGAGGCTATTCTCCTTCATTCAGGGAGGCTAACTAGGCTTCCTCCTTCAATTGGGGAGCCATTTGGGGGTGATCTGAGTGTCATTAATGCACCTAATTACTAAATTATTGTTGCAATCAGTTAAGCTAAGTGGTGTAGGTGCCTCCATTCATTATATTGATTACTTTTATTAATATTTATGAACTGGAGACAACTAAGGCGCCTCCAACCACTTCTGATGACCAGTTTGACTTCAGTTAACCTCACCAGGGTTCATTGGATTTAATGATGTGCTACCACTTGTTGATTGGCATGCAATGACATGTGTTTGAGCTACTTTCAGTTAGACTCAGTCATCCATTGCACTTCGATACAGTTAGGACTTAGTTGAGTCAATCAGGACTTGATCAATGGGTTAACTAGGTGAGTTGAATGTGGCTTGACATTCAGTTAAGCTAAACCCATTCATTCCATTCGAATGAACTCCTTGGGAATTCGAAATGTCTTGGAATTCATGCATGTTGCATGATCATTGTATTGTATTACTCATTCTTTACTGATATACATAGTTTCTACTACTATCGCAACACCATTATGCCATTTTCATGCCTAATTGTCTAAAATCTCTTATGAGACGATGTTTTATTCCCTAGATTATTGTGACAGATTAATAATTTATTCTCTCAAACCTTTGATTGAATTAACAATACTATCAACTCTTTTGAATTAATATGAAATATTTTCTTCATCCTTCATTTTTAGACCTTCATATTGTACTTTGAGAGATTGAAGTCTTTCCTTCTTTACTTTGGAATCTCCTGCATATATAGTTTCCAATTTATCCCAAAGTTGTTTTTCACTTTTACATGTTAGTACTTTTGCAAGGACCTTCTTACTCATTCCATCTTGTAGTGTATTTAAGGCCTTTGCATCTTCCCAAAATTTCTTCTTATCTTCTACTTATGTGGGAGTGACTTTTGGAACATCATATCCTTCTTCAACTAATACCCATAATTCCAGTCCAATGGACATCAGATAGTTTTTTATTCTAATCTTCCAGAAAACATAGTATTCACCATCGAATATGGGGACTCTTAGTGACATCTTCATCTTCTGGCCCATTCTGATGTATACTTCTCTTCAAGTGATTAAAATTTCTAGTGAAGAGACCGACTCTTATACCACTTGTTGGATCACGTTCTGTCATTGAGAGGGGGGGGTGAATCAGTGACACAAATTTAAACATAATTTCTTTTTCTTTAGCTAATGTAAAAACAAATTTGGACACAATAATTTATCATGGAACCCAATAAGGTAAACCACCAACACTTTTCTATTATCTACAAAACTTGGTTTTACAAAATAGAATAGAAGGAAGATTCCTTCTTCCTTTTTGGATCATCACCCACTGATCAGGATGCACCCACACCCTTTTTTAGTCACATTAGAGGAAATTTGGGGTCTAAAATGGGCCTTATAAGGAAACACGTCAACATTCAATTTTGTGAGCTGGAATTCAAGAACCAATAGAATTTCAATAAAATGAGTCAACCATAATGGTTGAATTGACATATTTGTCATAAAACAAAACTACTTTTTTTGTTCGTATTTTCAACATATCTCCCTGCGTTTTTACACAAATTTCAAGCGAGAGAGCTCGTTGGATGTTTAATTTAATTTTGCATCCAATGAGTACCACACTTCATACTTTTGATAGACCCCGCTACCCCAAAAATAAGAAATACCTGAAAAGCGTGATGATGACATCATCATCACATTTTTTTCAGGTATTTCTTGTTTTTGGGGTAGCAAGGTCCGTCAAAAGTATGCAGTGTGGGAACTCGTTGGATGCGAAATTAAATTATGCATCCAATGATCTCCCCCACTCAAAATTTGAGTAAAAACACAAGGAGATATGTCGAAAATACGAACACAAAAAGTAGTTTTTTTCATTCTTCCTCCAAAATTAATAACTATTATTTTATTATTTTAACTATTATTTTATTATTTTCCTTAGGAGGCCCATTTTAGACCTCAAATTTCCTCTAATTATTACATATTGACAAGGAAGCACCTACTCCCCTGCAGGAACTAACCTTCCCTAGCTCCACCCTTCCACCCTAAAGCTGTTTATTTTCTTCAATTCTAGAATTTCAAATGTTGTCTTGGATTACTCTTGCCTCTACAACAAATTTTCTCACCAAGACACTCTTCTCTTCTTACCTGAGTCTTCCTTTAAATACCTCACTCATGCTTCTTCAATCATCACATCCTTTCAAAGAACATACCTCTTTGAATTCATTCATGCCTCTTCAATCTGGACAAACACGCATTTTCCAAACCAACATACCCTTTCATTTATTTGCTCCTTATTATTTAATTTTGTTTATTAGTTTAAAATTCTTTTATATTTCTTCACGCCCCTTCGAATCTCAATTTTACTTATGTTCATTATTAATTAGCTAAATCTCTATCTTATTTACATATTCTTAATTAATTGATTGATTCTCAGATCATTTTTAATCATGTTGGCTTCATCTCTTTTAGAACTGTGTGCTTGAGATTTCTCTGGTTCGTGGGAACTTCAAAACCCAATATTATGGGATTCCTCTCTTCATTGGTTTGTGGGATTCATTAATTTGCTAGTATGCAGGCTTCTTCCTTTCCCAAAACATGGGCTTCACCACCATGCGGGATTCCTGTAGGTTTTCTCATGATATCTTCCCTTCTGCGGGCATCCTCTTCCCCACAAAACGAGATTCTTCCCTTTATCGATTCCTCCAATCACGTTCATGGGATTCTCCATCCACTCAAGCTACGGAATTCCTCTGATTTCATGCCTACATGCTTCTCCAAACACTTATGCAGGATTAACCTAACTTCCTACGGGATTCTTCTTCATTTAACTATGGGCATATTCTTCCCCATTGATTTCTACTGTAGATATTTCAAACACCTGTGACACTTGTGATAAGGGATCATCAGTTGTCTGCCTAAGTTGTTCAAGTATTCTCTTGAGAACTAGTGCAACCTCAGAATGCATCAAACATTTAGCTTTCAAAAATTCTTCACCAATATTGAGCTCCGCGCCATTCTCTTCCTCTTCTGAATTTGAAGCCATTGTTGTATATTGTTGACAGAGGTTGCAGTTGTCAACAAATTTATTGTTTAAAAAGGGTTATGTAGTGTTCTCTGACTTTTCCCAATTCTCTTCAAGGCTTTGTCTTTCAAGAAAGGTAGTGTATCTTTGGAAGCATCCTCCAATGCAACCACAAAGTGTTCATATATGTGCTTTAGACAATCTCTGATGTATGTTGTAATATACAGTTCATCAGTTGATTACTTTTAGAAACAGTCACATGTTTTCCATATGATGGTAGAGATCCAACTCCCTTGACTGCATTTACACAAGGATATTTCTCCATGAGGATATGGTTATTCAAGTTGTCCACATCTGACACTAATGAAGAAGGGGAATCACCAAGTGGAATCATCTGCAAAGCTACTTGCAGTTCATGTTGAGCTCTTTTTATGCCTACACTTCTAGCAAGTACCACATAGGTATGTTCCACTTCTATGCAATTGTAAGCCAAAGTATCAACTTCCAAATCATTTTTTAATTGGTATGTGTTTTCACAAGACTCACAAAGCTTCACAGCATTTTTGTATGCAGGCATTGAATGGGTTTCTTCGGTGCTTTGCAGTTTCAACATTCAACAGTTCTAAAATTGAGACACCTTGTAGAAATTTTATAGATGCATAGATTTAGATATTTGTATATCAAATTTCACTGCCTCCATTTTCCTGTCCCTACTTGCATGTTGTTTCAAATATGTGGCTTCCCTTAAAGCTACATCTGCTAGCTTCCTTCATAATTGGATTTTCAATTTTCTACATCAATATCCCTACTAAAAAATCTATTCACCATTGGAGGCTTCATCTGGAATTGTAAATCTACCCTCATCTTCTAACCCTCATGGTCATCCTTTGAATCAACCCCTGCACTGGAGTCCCATATTTCTTGCATTTTTGTATCACCTCTATTGCTTCAAGAAATTTGACCCTTTCCACCTAATTTTGATATTCTTTTCTCTTCCATCACCATAATATCATCATCACTAGCTCATATTCAATACATATAAAATGTATGCCTATATGTCTGGTACTTGCAGTACTTTCAATTCCATCAATGCCAACCTGTATTGCCATATTTCCAACATACCAAGATTACAAAAATATTTCAGTGGAATAGTCCCATGTCTG
Organism: Pseudotsuga menziesii; assembly: GCA_001517045.1. NCBI lineage: Eukaryota > Viridiplantae > Streptophyta > Pinopsida > Pinales > Pinaceae > Pseudotsuga > Pseudotsuga menziesii. The sequence goes on along the minus strand of LPNX010875258.1, from coordinate 761,853 downwards.
ACTAGTGTGCATGGGAAGGGTAGCTAAGCCCGAAATTTAGGCATCACCAGCACCTAATGGGGCCCAAAGGTGGTACTGAAAGAACCCCCATATGCATAAAAATCCTATTATATGCTCGAACGAAGTATTGGAGGGGTATCTATGAAACTAAGTCCTCACACGACCTCGTGCTTAAATCCTGTGTTAGAGAAGATTTCCGTTTGATCTCTGTAAACTTGTATTTACCTAGAAGATAAGCCACTAAGTCTGAGTTTAAATGAACTTGGATAGTTGTAGATGACCTAGTCCAAGATCCTATCCTAAGTTAGTTGATGTAGGCCCTAGAAAGAAAAAAGGTTACTACTAAATTTTAATTAGTAGCGTTCTTTTTAGGGTTATTATTACTCGGGTAATGGAAGTGAAACTCGTGGTGTTGGAACTCAACTGAAAGAAAAAACATAATATGATGTAAAAATATCCAGATACAAATGTTATTTAAATTGTATTTCCCTTTTTCAAAACAAATGAAATTCTCTTTATGAACTTTGAAAAAAAAAAGACTTTTTTACTTTTTCTTTTTGAAAATAATATAAAAAATGACATACAATGAGCCTATCTAAGACTAACAATGCAACTAAATGCTTTTCTTTTTTTAATCTTTTAAAAAATAGAAAGCTAAATGAAAACTAATGCACCTAAGAAAGTCAGAAACATGAACGTATGTAAATGAAAGATTCAGTAATCAGGTCTCACAATCACAACCTTGAAGACTTTGGAAAGTTGGGCCAAAACCTACTTGGGATGAACTACTTCAAGTTGGAAACAAGGTAGATCAAAACTTGGAAGAAATAAAACTCAAAATAACTTAATAAATCAATCAAATAGACAATGAGCAGACTTGGGTACTGACAGATATCAAAAAACTCATGAACTACTCAGACCTCAACCAACGGTGCCAAGCAGGAATACCTAAGAGAAACCCTACACATGCATTCAACATAAATTACTCAAAAAGGACTTATAAAATCCAGATAACAGATATTTCTAATAGGCCACAGACCAACATAGACTCAGGGGATAACCTCATAAGCAGGTGGGATATCCAAAACATTCAAAGTTTACAAACCCTATATTTTTGTATACCCATCTATAGGAAATCGCTATTGTTCTTTGACAAAATCGCGAGTAACTCGAGACAGTCCTCAAGGAAACCCATGATTTTACAGAGAAATTGTGACTGAAAGTACTAGAAACCCTTGAGTGGTTCCCAAAAATTTCAAAAATGAAAATAACACGGCTCGGAACCCTAAATATCTAAAAAGACATGTCTTAAAGACAATAGTTGCAAACCAAAAATCGAAAAATAAATAACAAAACTCGACAGAAAACTTGTGATAGGTAATAACTCCCGATTCTATATTATTCCAATGCCAATGCATATATTTATACAATTGATATGACGGTTGTGTTTCACCTTCCGCCTAGCCTTTTTGGCTTCCTACTATTCAGATTTATTTATTTATTTACAATATATAATCCCTACGGATTATATTCTAACAATCCCCCTCTTAATCCGAAGGGGTGTTCGTAAGTCCGAGCATGTTTCTGAATCTTTCAAACTTTTCTCGTCCAAGCGCTTTGGTGAAGATGTCTGCAATTTGATCATTTGTGGAACAATGTCAAAGATGGATTGTCTTGGCCTCTACATGATGTCGAATCAAATGATACTTTGTGTTTATGTGTTTGGTTCGATCATGGAATCTAGGATTCTTAGCCAGCTTGATTGCAGAAGTATTGTCGATCAATAATGGTGTGGAGTCCTCTTGTTTTTCTTGAAAATCTTCAAGTATCTTCCTGAGCCATAATATTTCTTTAGTTGCTTCAGCTGCAGCCACATATTCTGCTTCTGTTGTTGAATCTGCCGGAACTGACTATTTGCATGATCTCCATGAGACAGTGG